>CAJQUW010009733.1:0-69685 GCA_907163375.1 Prostheceraeus crozeri | reverse complement strand
CAAAATTCTCAAAATGTCATCGCTAAAATGCTATCGAAGAATCAAGTGTAACAACCTAAAAGATGCTCATGAAGAAAGAAGACTTGAAAAATCAATGCTTATGATCAATGAGTTTCAACCAGGAGATTCGTGGAAGTCGGTTTGGCTCTTTGACGAAGCAAGTTTCATGCTCAACGCCCCACTAAATTTGCAGACTGACATCGATGATAACGATATTTTGGCAGAAATCGACACTCAGCAAAAGTCGATACTTTGTTATGCTGCGGTTTCCTGGTTTGGGAAGTCAAATCTTTACTTTATTGAAGCTGGAAGACCATATCCCAAATTCAAAAAAGAAGAAGAAGATAGTAAATCAGGACGTTCATCGAGAAAGATGTGCCATCGGGTTTTCGAAGATCAATCACATAATTGAAAATGAACCATGGACGTGAGAAAAAGATGGCGCAAAACTCCCACACCACTCGCAACAATTAATTGGCTTAGAGAAAACACACCTGATTTTATTGAACCAAGTGATTGGCCTTCAAAAAGCCCAGATTTAAACGTCATGGACTTCTGTATGTGGAGTATTTTATTGTCTCATCTTCAGCGACAGCGTGGACAGATAACTGAAATTGAAATGCTTAAAGATGTTTTGACAGAAGCGTAGAATGGAATAGCTGACAGAACCATTCACTCAGCCACTTCTGCATGGATACAACGTTTGAAGCGCTGTGTCAAAGTCAGTGGTTCTCATTTTAAACATTATTGATATTTCCGAGTCTTCATTATTGTTTTTGTAATACACAAATCATACATTTGAAATTTCCTGGTTTTTTACTGAACACCCTGTAGTTGTCAATGTTAGAAAGAGTATGAAATCTATGCGTAGTCAATTTAGATACATGGAGACAATATTGTTTCAAGAAATGTATTTTGATAACTATAATTAGTAATAAATATTACTATAATATGAGAAAGAGAGAGAGATCATCAGTGGAAAGAATATGCAGATAGCGCCCCTATTGTAGCCACCTGGTAAAATTTGACAATACGCGCGCACAATCATCATGAAGGTGCATAAAGACATTGATAAGAGAGCAATAGCGATCGTCTCAACCAATGAGAGACCAGAATTAGAATATTTTAAATGCTTGTTGAAGAGATAACAACTAGCGTGGAATTTGATAAATTCAGGCATTCTTTAGTACTGCTAGGGGTTGGTGATATCAAAGTGAATAGTATAATCACATAATTAGATTGTTTAAGCGCATCACTTTGCTAGAAGTGCAAACTGATTCAAAGTAATGGCACTTGCAGGAACTTATACTAAGTGGGAAAAAAGAAATTTTTAATACCCTGCAGACTTGCAGAGATAGGAAAAATAGTCATGCGCCGCTTGCGGATTGCTGTGAATTCCTTCAAAATGCTCCGATCGTCACGATTCTTTCAGCTTCGAAGAATTCAGATCATTGCGCAAAGGTTTTCTCGATAATGTTGGACCCTCCGATCATTATTTAAAATGTTAGCAGGCGCACGAAAAAACGCTCACAAACTTCTCTGTAGAACTTGACATCGACTGTGTCTCTTTGTTGTGTGATCCGGTTGATAACAATCACTGAAGCTTCGCACAATTTGGCGCATTTAATATCGAACTGGCTGCTTATTGTTTGATTGGTATGGTAATATGTCAGCAGATTGTGCCATTTTATTAACGCTACATGTTCCCATGTTTCCTTTCTAGTCAGACAGAAGAGACGACCGGTCTAATTCTGTGGGTATAACTATTAACATCGAATCATTCATGCACACCTGGTTGAATGAATACATTTATAGGTTAGATGCATAAGATATGATTTAGTCATTTTAAGAAACTCTAAATTCTTTAGGCTACCTGAGAATTAAGTGTATTGGAAATTTTGTCATAGCAAAATAAAATGAGGAAACCCCGAAAAATGATCAATTGTGTATCGGTAACTTACCGGTAAATTACCGGTAATTTACCACACTTCAAACAGTAGTCCTGGCACTTGTTCATTGGCACGACGAGTATCTCTGTGACAGTTGCAACCATAGAAGCGACGACACAAAGCAGCATCTGTATACAATAAAAAATTTTATATCAAAAGATTCAGTTTTGTGCGGAGATTACGTTCCCGCGGTCCAAAAAATTATTTGAGCAGTTTCAAAAAAGTCAAAATTTACAAATTTATATGCCGACATGACGCCCCTATATAAGTACTATGAAACAAGTTGGATATCAAAAGAAATGAATATTTCCTAATAAGCATCCTAACTAAGCGGAAATAAGCTAATTTGCAAGGGAATTTCACGAGCCGCATTATAATGGAAGTCTTCATGAAAAAGTCGAGATCTGATTTTGCTTTCTTGGCTGAAATTTCAAGCTTATATAATTCAATTTTCATTTCTTGAATCTGAATAGTGATGTGAACCCATTTACATCTTTCGGAGTTAATTGAAATCATTGTCTTTGATTATGTGATCTTGCTCTGCCAGTGGCAGGTTGCCTGTGATATGATCACGCTTAAGAAAATACTCTTTAGGTTCAGCATGAAGGTGATAGGAACCTATCGAATTGCTAATTTAAGAAACATTAAATCTCCAAGGTTGTCATGACACTGAGAATCTGTAAAATGCCATAATTCCTTTTGCATTACTATCATGATCATTCAGTTCCGTGGTGATTTCTTCAAAATTTGCATATCTCACATTTTGCAACAACATCCATTTGCATTCACCTGGAGTTCATTTAATAAAATCGAAAGTGTATACACATTGGGGATTTAATAAGCACTGCGTGATCGACTGACTAATGATTCGATGCGAACGGATGAGATGAGAATCTCGTCATTCCGACGTCTCAAGACTAGAAAAACTTTCATGGTTTGTGAATATTGTCACTCAGTGGCAACTCGTGCAGTTCAGCTCAAGTGGGACAGTCAAAAACTTCTTTATCCAAACTCAGAGGCTAATGCACTCTCAGCTATTACAATTAGCTATACATGTAAGCGTATGTGTCTAATTATGACGGCAAAATTGAATTGTTCCAGTTCAAATTTCTATTTGCGATCCCTTTATAATAACGAATTCTTTATTTAGTTCGGACCCTCATTTGAGCAGAAAAAGTTTGAATTCCATGACAGGTAATTGAAATGAAAAAAAACAATTTCATTTTTAAACTATTCAATCCGTAATTAAGCATTTAATTTTAAATTATTCACAATGTTCTAAGCGAAGTCGGCTATCAAGGCTAAAAAATGCCAGGAATTGATGAACAACTTTTTCAGTGAAGTCCGGAAGGCTCGGGACAAAGTTTTGTGAAACATTAACATGATTCCCGATTATTCGCAACCTTAGCGAGTCAATACTTCTTAAATCTATTTTTTCTATGAAGTGTTGAAATAAAGGCTTTCTTGAGAAAAATGATCTGATTCAATTTCAGTCGAATCCACACGGTTAAATGAGAGACAGCAATGAATAATGATCGAATGTTAATCGCCTGCAATAGTCTGCAACATGTTTGATGCAACAGAATGACGCAAGGTTGACTGCCCAACACACGCCCCTGCATTAGCTAATGAGAATGCGCGAAGTTGTACAAGAGGGACTTAATGAGAGCGCCCCATCCAGGCACAATTTACGCGTGTGATGCTGCTAGTGGCACAGGAGCTGATCGCCCCATCCGCGAGACAGAGGGACAGTGACATCTTAGCCACTTAAAACGCGATTTGATTGATATGTTTGGGCATTCTTGGTTAAGAACAAGTTGAGCCATTGAGCGTTCAGTGTTCATATTACATGACTTATTATTTAACCTGATAGTTTACTCATCTCTGTTAATTTTCTTTGATGCATTTTCTAGTGGAGGGCTGCCCCCCGGCGCCCATGTTGTCACTAAGTTTTGAGCCAGCTTTTAGACAGTCGACGGGGCTCAAGTACTGGTTGAAGTAGTTGACGGCGAACTTCTTATGAGGTTTTTTCATATCTCAGTTACATACTTGAGTAAGTGTGAAGAGTTTGGGCAATAAATCTTTGTAGGAGAGACATCTAGAAGTGAAGGAATAAGAAGCAAAAGAGCACAAAACAGAGGTATCGGTGTTATAGAAATAGGATGGAAATCCGTGTTAATAGAAGAAATTCAAATGGATAGCAGGGATATTGTCTTCTATCTCCAGAATTTTAAAACTAGCCTTATGCCCATTATGTCACTCATAGTTTACTCATCTCGGGCCGGTTTCACGAAAATGTTTTAGGTAAACACAGTTTTAAAATCATTGGTTGTAAGCTACCACCCGTTTCATGAAACTTTTATGATGGTGATTATACTATCACAGAACGTTGCCGTAGCGGCTTAAGGCTAATGATCATTTCCAAAAGAGCCAAAAATGATCCAAAAAAAGCCAAAATCACAAAAGAGCCAAAAAAGCCACAGAATGAAGCCGATTACCCAAAAAAGCCAAACTTAAGCTCATCACACCAGTCTACATCCACACTATCAGTTTCATTACCATAGCTATCGGTGCCACTCCTCCACAGCTATTCAAATCCACAAAATCAGTCCACATTTCGATACTCAAAAAAAACCCCAAAATATTCTGCGCTACTGCACCGATTACCCAAAAAAGTCAAACTTAAGCTCAGCACACCAGTCTACATCCACACTATCAGTTTCATTACCATAGCTATCGATGCCACTCCTCCACAGCAATTCAAACAATGTGAGATTTGGGAAAATTGTATGAAGTTCCAAATTTATTTATTTACTCGACCTTGTTAATTTTCGTGTCTTCGTTTCTGTCCGTCAGATTTGGGGACAGGAACAAGGAATGATGTCTGTAAAACTTCTTGCTGCAGGATGTGAGTGGCCATCAATTCTACTGTCTATGCATATAATGTGAAGTTTCATGAAGTCAGCAATTTAGAGATTTTGGCTTTTCTACTTTCATATTTTCGGAGGGAGAACCCATGTGGGAAAACCGAAGTAGGAGTAGGTTTCTTATCGTGTTCAAATACGATATTTATTTTTCATGTCATGGTTGATGGACGTTATAAAAGCATGTATGTCTCACAGATTCGGATTTTTTCAGATGCTCTGCTAAATACTGATATAAATGCTTATTCTTAGTCTACAGAGTTTGCAGGAAAAGTATGGGTTGATGCTTTACTGCTGAGCCTAATGTGGTGAGAAGAGAAAACTTAGCTTTCATGTCATTAGTGGAAAAGCAATTCTACGATAGCCAGAAAATGATGTGAAATCAGCAGCAAATGCGTTGCGAATGCTAAGTAATAGGCTAACTTCTGTGTAGGCCCAGTAAGCTAATAAGCTAATAAAGAATCAAGTTGCCCACTCTAGTTCGTCACTGGCGATCAAAAAATAATCCGAAGTAAAATCTACAAAAAGAGGTCCATTAGAAAGCAGTTTTCTTCCTCTAAACATTTTATAGAGCAGAGGTTCCCAAACTCCGAACCACGGTCCAAATCCGGACCACGGCATTGTCTTCACAGACTACAATGATCCCGAGATGTACACGCTACTCCTTGTAGTTTATTTCGATATTAATCAGGCTTAATCTGTCCTTTTGAGTCATGACCACATTTGAACTATAAGACTTGTGAAGTATATTTCTGTGAAAGCAAAGACAGTGTGTCGCATCCTTACTTTCATGATGATTTTTTTTTGAAGAATATTTCATAGCTTCTCTTATTTCAGTGGTTTTCAAGTCATAATGTTGAAACTGTGGTATGTGATTTTCAAATCGAAATGCAAATACCGCGACTTTTGTGACGTCCGGTAAAAGATCGATATTCTGTAATAATCGCTTAAAAAATTCATTACATATTAATGCGCTTGTCATGCATAATGCTCTTTCTCTCTCTCGGCTGCCTGAACAGTTTTATTTGTTGATCAATATCAATGAAAGTAAATTTTTGGCATACTGGACAAACATACGCTAAAATTATTTCTAGTACATGATAAAATGTATCAGTAATGCACACTTATATGTAATTATAAGACTATCGTGTCTTTTGTATTCTTGATAGTCTAAGTCTGATATTATAATGAAAAAGGAAGTTTCAAATATAACAGTATTGCAATTTACAACAATGAAATACGTTTATCTTCATTGTTACTTACATCTTCATACAGCTTAACTGCCTAAAAAACAGATGTTAGCGATCCCAAATTCCTGGTTAACTAATCCCGGGATTAAAAGTCTTATTGATCAATCAATTTGATTATTCAGCGTGTGAGGCGACTGTGGTTTGACTGCGAAATCTTTTTGATCCATTTATCGGAGAAGGTTCATAGCAGCGGCAGCCGGCATCTGACAAGATTGTGAGAACAATGCTATCGTTTGTCAACAGCTGGTGCTGTTGAGTCTGCCGACAATCCCTCGTCTGGGGCCAGCGATCATTGATATTATTTTGCTAAGGGTAAGCTGTAGCAACCATAGAGATCAGATATCTATGCTCTTTGGTAGCAACTTCGGTATTTCATTAATAAAGAAAGGATAGCGTCAACAATTTTGACGCCAGTCATTCTGGTGCAAGGGTGATTGCCGTGCCGCTTTCCACACAGCTGCATTCACCAGCCCGACATTCGAATCATAGAAATCTGGCAACTTGACGCCCAGTGATAACAGGTTTTCCAGGTAGACAATGCGACTATCAGATTAAAGAATATGTTTTAAGATGCAACAACGGTGTTTCTGTTAATCAGCAGCGTTTTTCAATTGAATGATATTGTTTTTAATCGGTAGTGATAATAAGTGAGTTTATTAATGGATTTATAAGTTTAATGAGCGGCAACCTGAAATCATGAACGGCTTTTCATATTCAATTATATTTAACAGGTAAGTCAATACAAAAAGCTTTGATATTTTTTTTAATTCGAAAAGGTAAAATATGTCAAAAGGAAAAGTTTTATTAATTCATAAAGGTAATACAGTAAGTCTTTAACTTTTTTTACAGTAAAACTTTTTTTACGAAAAGGTAAGTCAATACGAAAAAGTTTGGATAATCGAAATTTTTTATTCCATTATGAAACAAAACAAGTACCGTAATATTCATTGATGGTTTTGTAAGACATCCTCGCAATTAATTAGTCTAGGCATCAATCTGCCCATACGTCTGGAAGACCTTCCCATCTTATTTGCAGTGATGGCACTCATGTTTTGGGAGGCGAGTTGCAGTAAGATCAAATTCCGCTGTTGTCCAGTGTAGTTGCGTAAGTGCTCACGAATCTCAGCTACTTCTCTCTTGAAAGCCGCTTTCCACATGGAAAACGCGTTCTCTGCGATATTGAGAAATGGAGAGTAGGGCGGTAGTATTAGTAGTACCTAATAGAGTGTCCCTCTCGCAAACTGACTTCACGGGCTCTATTGTGGCACGGAGCATTATCCATGACGAATACACGAGGTCCAGCCCCAGCCGCAACGGACGCTTCTTCCAGCCAGGAGTTAAATCTCTCACAGGAGGTTCCGCCTTCGTAGAATTCATGATGGACGACACCTTCATTAGAGACCGCCAAGATGAGAGTAAAATTCCGCCCGCGCTGTCCATGAACAATCCTGACAGCTCGCTCTCCCCGTCTCGCACGACCTCGTGTGCGACTGATCCATAAATTAAAGCCGGATTCGTCCACAAAAATAAATGTTGGCGGATGGTTTGCGTTGATCGTGTGGAAATCCACTTTTGACGTCATGGCTATTGCGGTTGACTTGAACAGTCTCCATTTTCTTTAAGAAGATAAGACGATTTCTCAGACATGTGCTGATAGTTTGAATTGAGACAGATGGCTTGTCCGGCATCCGCGCTTGTAGATCAGCTTTGATTTGGGCTAACGTGAATTCCGGTTGGGATTCAACAATCTCTACCACAGTATTTGCCATATCTTCGTCCATCTTTTGGTGTCGTCTTCCTCCTCTGGGACGCTCAATGACTCCTTCAAGTATATAACGATGTACTGTTGTATACGCAGTACCCCGTTTTACACCGAAAACTCGAGCGGCTTCAATATAATCATCTCCGGCTTCGTGAGCCATAATGATTCTGCGTTTAACATCAGAAGGTATTCGCTGGCGCTCCATATTGATAAGTTAATTTAGCAGATGTGAAGACATCTATATAGGGCTTTGGATCAAACCGAATAGATATCATTTATTCTTCATGTGAAATACCGCTCACTAATCTGATAGAGACACAATTGAACTATTTTGCTGCAGTTTATTTATTGTT
Organism: Prostheceraeus crozeri; assembly: GCA_907163375.1. Lineage (NCBI taxonomy): Eukaryota > Metazoa > Platyhelminthes > Polycladida > Euryleptidae > Prostheceraeus > Prostheceraeus crozeri. The sequence goes on along the minus strand of CAJQUW010009733.1, from coordinate 61,447 downwards.
GTCGCTCTCAATTGTGAAATGACGTAATATTTTATCTTTTAACGTTTTAGAAATTAAAGTGCCGCTCTTGATTCGGTAGTTGCCGTTGTCGTGTAGGAAAACCTGTAGTATGTTCAAGCGCACGTTCAGATTTTGTTAACAATTCGATTGTGCGTCGGAGATCAAAGCAGTTTCCTTCATTCCCATTCCCGCCTGTTGACAGTGAAACTAATGAATTATCATTCCGAGTCATGAACATCGAATTTAATATCTTTTTATTATGAATAATTGATGTATAATTTTGTGCATGAAATGGGGCTCATTTTAATCAGCATCATCTTCTGGTTCTCGCTATGGTATCAGAATTTAGATGGACTAAATTTGTAAGTTGGGTTCTATAAAACTCTTAGTGAAAGAAAAAGTATTAGGTACTTCTATTCTCCTCCTCCCCTCAAATTTTCCAAATTAATCAAATTTCGCCAAACTTCGTCACAATGGATTTAAAACAGACTTATGTCACTGAGTACGAGTGATAGTGCAACACCACTGAGAAGTTTTACTTGAGCGCTGGGAAAAAGGAGTGGAACCTTCCCTAGAAAGCAAGATACAGCTCTGAGGGGGGAAATTCTCGCCCCTTCCTGATCTCCCAAACCAATTCTGCCGAACCACACATCAATCGAAAAGGCATTGAAAGGGGATTCAGAAAAACAGCATCAGTTTTATTTCTTAAGTCATCCCTGGGCGGAGGTGAAGGTCAAAGTTCAAAAACCGTCAGTTTTTAATAGATGCTGTTTATAGCGTCAATTTCCATTAGATCACTATTTGAAATGGAAAATGACTACAAAAACTGATAAACCATGCACTAATCGCAAGATCTGATTAAGATGGTTAATAAAACGATGATTACTAATGGCTCTGAGATTGCATAATTGTATTAGATGAGGTGAAAGGTCAAATAATGGAAGGTTTAGTTCAAATCAAATATCACTAAGATCGCACATTTTAATTTTTAGTTTCTGCAGGTGAAATAAATAATCCAATTCGGTGACCTTTATCGAGACACTGAGGCTAAAAGCAACATGATTCTGAAAAATTCAATAATTGATCATCATGCAGAAATAAAAGTAAAAAATTAAAATCAAAAAATGTATTTAAAATTTCAAACAAACACACATAATAAGCAGATAATTTCAAATTCAAAGATTTTGCATTTGTGAATATCTCTATATGGATAGGAAGACTCCTTTATGTCAATTCAACTTATTTCGGTTAATGATTTTTGACTATAGAGCCAAAGCAAATAACATCACGACAAAAAAGAACACATCGAGCCAAAACTTCTGCGCATCTTTGCGGAAGACGCAATAGAGCAAAACTTAAGCTCTACAGTACCTCACTCACCTTCAAGTAAAGTTTCATCAAAATCCATGCAATACTCTGTCCTATACAGCATTCACAAGTGCGAAAATATGGCCTATTCAGCGACATTTCAACTTTTCAAACACACATCGAGCCACAACGTCTGTGCATCTTTGCGGAAAACGCAATAGAGCGATCCTTAAGTACCTAACTCACCTTCAAGTGACATTTCTACTTTTCAAACACACATTGCGTTTTTCGCCAAGATGCACAGAAGTTGTGGCTCGATGTGTGTTTGAAAAGTTGAAATGTCGCTGAATAGGCCATATTTTCGCATTTGTGAATGCTGTATAGGACAGAGTATCGCATGGATTTTGATGAAACTTTACTTGAAGGTGAGTGAGGTACTGTAGAGCTTAAGTTTTGCTCCATTGCGTTTTCCGCAAAGATGCGCAGAAGTTTTGGCTCGATGTGTTCTTTTTGTCGGGATGTCATTTATTTTGGCTCTGTACTAAAAAATCATTAACCCAAATTTCACCAAGAATTGATGCCGCAAAATAACTTAGAAATGAATATATAGCGAAATCACACAAAATGATGCAGATATTCAAATTTAAAAAAATCTCACGAAGAAAGTATTGTGCCAAATTTATAATCCTTCTGTCAAAAGCTGCATAATACGCAAAAAGCAAAATAGGCCTACCAAAAATCTGGTAGCCATATGATTGCTTGGATTAAAAGATATCCAAAAATTTGCCCAAGCGGGCAAGGTTGCTATCCAGGAACCAATCTCAGGATCCTCTCAAAAAATGGATCAATTCTATCATCAAAGTAGGGATTTTGAAAACCAAATTCAGACGGACGGAATCAAACTAACAAAATTCACTAGTTAAAATAAGATAAAAGACAGTAATTCGAATCATCTTAGGAAATCTCCAGTATTAATAATGAAACTGATGGTGTGGATGTAGACTGGTGCACTAAGCTTAAGTTTGGCTTTTTTGGGTAATCGGTGCAGTGGCGCAGAATATTTTGGCTTTTTTGGATTGGAGCATTGAAATGTGGACTGATTTTGTGGATTTTAATTGCTGTGGAGGAGTGGCATCGATAGCTATGGCAATGAAACTGATAGTGTGGATGTAGACTGGTGTGATGAGCTTAAGTTTGGCTTTTTTGGGTAATCGGTGCAGTAGCGCAGAATATTTTGGCTTTTTGGATTTGAGTATCGAAATGTGGACTGATTTTGTGGATTTGAATTGCTGTGGAGGAGTGGCACCGATAGCTATGGTAATGAAACTGATAGTGTGGATGTAGACTGGTGTGATGAGCTTAAGTTTGGCTTTTTTGGGTAATCGGCTTCATTCTGTGGCTTTTTTGGCTCTTTTGTGATTTTGGATTTTTTGGATCATTTCTGGCTCTTTTGGAAATGATCATTAACCCGGCTTAACACTCAGCACCTATACCTCCTCAGAAGGACGTATAGCAACTTCCTTGAAATATAAATGCCACACGTCGCCGTCCCTCGGAGATGGTGAGTTGGTGGTTGCGCAAAATACAACCTACTTGCTTATTCCGCTTAGAGATCCCAGTATAAGGCCACAACGAAAGTGTAACTTTCATCATAAACAGTGTCAAGTGAGAATAGAGCAAGCCTTTGCTAGTATTGGAAAGGAGGTTCGCTTTGCTACACAATGAATCCACAGGAATGTTGCTGTGATGACGATCTGCTAATGATTAACAATGATTTTGTTGCGGAAAATGCAATCAGAAATCATATCATGAATGCTTATTCATTTCTCGAATTAGGCCTACGTAAGAAAATGTTGATTTGTTTGACAATTAAATACAAATGTAGTCATATCTAGACATAAAGGCATTTGTATTTAATCTAATCAACGAAGTCATCGTTTAATGTTATTCATTAAAATGATTAAATTGTACGCATATAGCCTACTTGTTCACTTCGGATATCATTTTTACAGATTGTCATTTATTCCAATGAACGAAGATCAACATAACTTGTAGTTGATTGTTCCTTAATTCAATTAATCATAATCTCATTGAAATGTTTGAAATGCTATCAATTTGTTTGATATCTTCCTTGAAACTACAATTAAAAAAGTAGAAAAGAACCCTCCAAAGTGGCAAGCCTTATTATAATCTAATTAAGTATTTCATAAATGATTCCATCATTCATTCGATAGCAAGATGCACAAAAACATTATCAGTTAGTTAAGATTTAAATAGGAAAGTTCCGTCTCGTCGACAAAGGTTGTCAATGTTTTCGTGCCATGCATTCTAGTGTACTCCATTTTAGCCAGCTTAATTTTCCAAACTAATTATTATTATTATTAGCAATATAAATATTATTAATTAGCAATTACTTTTTTATGATAACCTCTTTCTCCAGCTGCATGAAGATCGATTTGGTGATCTGATAATGACTGCATCCTGAAACTTTTTGTTGTAGTTTTCATTTGTTACGTGGCCGCCTGGCCGGTATGTTTAAAGGCTGATTTACGCCACGCGGTGATCGTTCAAGCGTAGTATAGGCATATTGCCACCTGTTGCATTTGTATTAGTACATAAGCGCAAAGTTTACGTCAGTCGATTACTTTCAGGGACAATTTGATTTAACAGAAAAGGGGAAAGTTCTTGTAACCAATCAGATGCCACATTGACTCATTGCTAGTCTTAAACACCGGTTTTAGTTTTTTGATGGTTAAAACAAAGCTGGCACGTATTCATGAAACGGTTATAAATTTGGTTGTAAGAAACATCGTGTTAGAAACTTTATCACCATTATTTCAGCTGTAAAACGTGTTTACCTAACACGCTTTCGTGAAACCGGCCCCTTGTGTTTACTTTTGATAATGTCGACAAACAAAATATATTCGTTAGTGGTGAAGATCCCACAACATACATTTTCGTTGGTACTCGGACTTTGATGCTCACGAATTCTTCACCTCATTTAATTAACAACACCAGTAATTCGAACAAACTTCTTGAATAGTCTAGTTAATAACTAAGCTGGTTTACCGGCGCTTTGGCCTTATGGTAGAGTGTTCGCACAGCGTCCAAGAGACCTTAGTTCAAACTTTGGTCGGGTCAAACCTAAGAGTTTAAGATAGGTGCACTCTGCATTCTTGCTAAACACTCAGCACGAAAAGAATGAGAGTGGATAAATGACAACTCGGCCACGTGGAAGAAAGGCTCTGTGACTAATGTACTTCCGAATTTAAAAAAAGTTCATTTATTTATTCATCTTATTTATTACACTTAAATTCTAATTATGTATCATAAATTTTAACATAGAAGCACGTTTCCGCTGAATACATATACATACATATACATTACATATTACACGTATACATCACAATTACATGCTAATGCATTTTCAAAAGTTAATTAACGTCATAAAAAGTCTGTGAAGGCATGTGTCTGACAAAAGGCACCTTCTCTACCGAGGCATAGAAAATGGGTTAAAAAATTCAAATGACCAGGGTGTGAAGTAAGCCCTACCAGAATATACCTGACTCTGTCAAAACTCAGAGAACGTCAGTCAAACCTTGAAGTGCATTTATTATCAATCAATCAAAAATTAATCTAAATTGTAATATCAATCAAAAAAGAATGTGCCAACAATTTATTTCGCTGTCAGTGAAAAAATGGCAATATATCGCTTTCAGCCAATGGCTGGGCAGCCAAGCTGGCTGCCGGGGTGTTTTCAAAAACGGCGCAGATCTACTTCTCTGATGTGTGACAACCTGTAGCATCCCACATTTCCACGAGTCCGAGAAGTCCTCTGCACAAGCCAGTTAATCCAGAGGCAAAGTGATAATGAACGATGACCTATAATATTCCTAGAATTAACCTATGAGTGAGTTTCATCAAACATGTACCTTTGATATAACTGCTTGGGTACCAAGAAAAAACTAAACTGCCTGACGACAAATCGCAAATACCGATATCCATATAATCAAATAAATTCATGTACAAGCTTCGATAGAAATTTTTTCAAGAAATAGCAAAATGACGAATATTTTCGTTCTCATTGAATTTAATAACGATCAGCAGTTGCATCCTCCAGGCTCCCCAGAACACCGTGAGCGGAGAATCGAACTCCTGATGCATATACACTGACACGAATACTAATTATGAGAAACAATTCAGTAAATAATGGAAACAATTTCTTGGACGTCACTTCTTCTAAAACTGAAATTTGCACAAGGGTTGCCGCTACAGAAGCGAAAAGATCCATAAAAAAACCAACAAAGTAAAAAATAGTGCATGTATGTAAGTCGTCTATGTAGACCAATGACAACCGACTGTATAACATTTCGTCTAGCAGTCTTTGCTTACAAATGTCTTAGAGGTGGTGACCCAAGTTATCTGTCTTCCTGTCTCCAGCCTGTCTTTCAACCCTTCCCACAGCCATCTCCGATCTGCCTATAACGACCAACATCTCATTCCGACTTCCCGACTGATGACAGTTGGTGCTCGAGCTTTTCCTACAGCTGCAGCTCGCACCTGGAATGACCTACCAACAAGCTTGAAAGCTGCTCCGTCAGTGGTCACCTTCATGGGGGGCATAAAGGCTGAACTGTTGCGAAGAGCCTTATCCAGACCGTTCCTGACAGTTGCACTGGAAATAGTTTCAGATATATTAATTTCTTTATTGTAAAGTGCCCTTGAAGTCCGATCGGACAAAAATGTCACTTCTGTCTTGTTCAAAAAATAGATAAATAAATGACGCGCATAACGCCGTATTAAATATTTTACGGTCTTTCTACACATGCATGAATATCATACCACCCATTTTTCGCTATCACTTTGGGGACTAGCTGGGAAATGAAGGAATATTATCTAATGAAATGCACTGGACAATTCATTTATTTAAATTTATGAAAATATTTATGTCGCGCACAACACAAAGGTTACAAGGTGCTCTCTTGAAACGGGTGAGTTTTTATTAAGTGACCAAAGAAAGATAGGAAGTGTCAGGTCATTGCATTGTGGACAAACGGCGGCTCCTACGGACAGTCAAATACACTGAGTTTTAATATCATGATGATCGAGAAAAATCGTCTTTCTAATCCAATGATATTTAAAACAATGATGCTGGAATTCTACAGATTGTTTCATAAAAAATGGATCACCCTTAAACATCGCCTTAACTTCAACTTTGTCTAACTCCGCCAAACTTGAACGAATTTCTCTGAAATTTGGAAGATATGTCAGTTGTGCTTACTAATATCATTGTTGGAAATTTCAAGCATGAATATTGAGTTGTTTTCCTGTTATAGATAAAAAAGTAGTAGATAATTTGATCTTCATTTAGCAATGTTGCACAAAATCATACCTCACTCTTATAAAATTACATTTGTTTCCTTTGTTATGTAATATGTTGTTCTACAAGCCAAAAGCTATCAAGCAAAACAAAAATAAAGAAAATCGGTCAATCAGAGCCAGTATAGCACCATTATTCATCAACAATAATGTAACTGCTACATGTGATTAACTGGAATTCATGTTCCATAGCTTCCTGACTTCATTGCGGTGTTGTTGGCAGCACTCCTGATTGCTTTCAGCTAGAAATCTATCTCTTACCGGTTGAAAACAATACAAAGCACAAATGAACAATAACGAGATCGCATTCACAAAAGGCAAAGTGTCAGCCTTGCTAGAACTAGGGTTTTCTTTGAGAGCTACAAGCAAGCGACTAAATGTCCCTTACACAAATGTGCATCGATGGCATAATGATGATTTTCGACTCTGTCGTAAAGAGGGCTCTGGCCGTCCACGCAAAACATCCCAACATAGAGGCCGCCTAATTTTGAGATTTGTTAAAGTTGATCCAAATCTCTCGTTAACTGAGATGGCTGCACTAGACTCGTCTATTTCTAAGTCCACTATTCGTAGACGACTTATTGAGTCGTATTTCAAGAGCTGTAAGAGGCCCTCTCAGTTCGAATTATCAGATCAGCATACAAAAGGACGTCTCAGATGGGCAATGAGTCATTGTCACTGGTAAAATCAATGGGATCGGGTTGTCTGGTCTGATGAGGCATCAGTCCGTCTGAAGGATAGTGATGGTCGATTGAGATTATGGATAAAATCTAATCAGGAAATTCCGAGACATTTACATCGTCCCCCGGTACAAGGTGGTGCGACTCTACTAATTTGGGCTGGCATTTGGACCAATGGCCGCTCTGAACTTCACATACAGCAAGGAACCATGAATTCTGAACGCTATGTGAATGTTTTACGAATGAACATTGGCCAAATGACAGATCAACTTGGTGATCCATCGACTTGGTTATTTATGGATGATAATGCTACGTGTCACAGGAGTAGTAGAGTCAACTTATGCAAGTCTCAATTAGGGCTTAGGACATTATCTTGGCCAGCTCGTTCTCCTGATCTGAATCCCATAGAAAATGTATGGAGTATTCTAAAACGTAACGTTCGTCGTTCACTGCTACCTACAGATGGCGTATCACAACTTATGTCACTGTTAAAAAGAGAGTGGAGAAAGTTAGATCAGTCAAAAATCAACGATATCATCGAATCAATGCCTAGACGAATTGATGATGTCATTGACAATAAGGGTAGGGCCACAAAATATTAGCTTCTTAAGAACCGTTGCTGTATTATAGCTTATCAGATTATATAAGGACATTTAAATATATTAGGGACATGAAATAACATGAAAAATGCTTTCTGAATCATGCTTATGTTTTATTTAGTCAAATTTAAGGATGATCCACTTTTTATGAAACGGACTGTAAATATCTTGTTCAGATTGCGATCAAAAAAATGCAATTGACAATTAAATGGCCAACATTGGTTCTCTAGAAAATCAACTATGGCTCACTAGGAAGCGAAGATGTGAAAGCTAAAAAAACAATTTTGGTTTTCCACAAAACCGATTTTGTTAGGAGTGTATAGCTGCTTTGGCACACAGATGGGAACGTCGTCAGGTCCACAGCTGCTCTTCAAATGTAAGGGGAGTTCCTCAGCTTCAATCGTTCCAATACTGGCAGAAATAGAGTCCGGAGATGGTTGGAAATCAAACATGATGGGAGTACCACGAAGTTTGAGGCGAAATAGACGTTGAATAGTTCGCAGTCTAAAATTTTCTTTGAATTTGGATGCCTGGAGTATCTGCTGACCGATCACAGTCTCTCCCAAATCTCCTTCGCGCTACTTGATGCAGCGTTCGATGATAGGAAACCTGGCTTGAGTCTCAGGGTTAGGAGATCGACGTCGTTTCGTAGACTGTTTTCCACTGTTTTGAATGTCATGCTTAATCACAGTCGTTGATCATGCATTTCAATGCCAGTTTTATTCTTTATGCTTATCACTATGGATTCATGTGAGTGAATCAGGAAGTAGGTTTGAGGCTTTTTTTCATCAAGGTTATCATGGGAGGCAATGAGGACCATTCAGTAGTGTTGATGAGGTCGTGGAGCCGAGTCATGTTCTTCTCCGACAAAACACGAGTCGTGACTTTCGTCATTGTGGGAGGATGTGGACGCCGAGATAGCTGCCAAGTAATACAGAACAAGGAGGTCTAAATACAGTAAGCCACCAGGAGCCGATATGCAGACCCAGGGGATGTTGTCATAAAGCCCTGATCGACAAACTAGGACAGCGCATGAATCACGGTATCAGCGTCGACGCGAGAAGGTGGATCGATGTCATAGGAAAACCACTGACAGGTTAACGATTCAGCAACGTAGATATCATAATAAACTATGACAATTGTCGAAACTATAAATGTTTAGACTGGTTTGGACAAACCATTCGCTAAAGACTAGCCTGACGGTGTTCAAGCAACGCTCCATCAACAACTCGACGCATGCAAGGTTGAACGTTAAAGCTGCTAGATTGACCTGCGCCTATCCTCCAATTTGTGTTATCCTCAAATTGGAAATATGATCGACCCCCGTGATGGTGAATAAGTACAGTGCTGGAAATTGTAAACCTAACTATTCGTCAGGAAAAGGACCTTACATAACTATCTATAAATTACCTAGTGATCCTACAGAACGACCACTGTGGCTGCCTAACAAGGGGGAAACAGCTGCGAATACTCGGAATGCGGATATATAAACTACATTGGCCATCCGACGCAACAATAGCAAAAAAGCGCCGATTTGCACGACCGCGAAACCTCTGTCTGTGTTTAATGCTCCGAAATCATTTCGACAAACTGACAAGAACTCTCGTGGACATGCTGTCCGCCGGAGAAAGGTGAGCTTAGAAGTGCATACTACTGCAAGGGACGATTTAGAGGAATTTGAAAATATAGCCGAAACTCGCTATAACAAACCTTATCCATGGACCCCGTTTTTTTTATTCTTTTCAATGGGAATCGAATAAAAGAAGAGTATTGCTAAATCCAGATAATGTGAAAAGGAAGCGCTTAAAATTTATCTTCACGAACTGACTCGTCTCATCGTGATCGAAAGCTGCTTTCGTCATCAAATCTATAAAGCCGATAAAGTTGGATTGTATTGGAAGTCAGATCGAACACTCGAACGATAATATAAAGATTCTGCATTTTATTGAATATAAAATTGCTAACGGATAGAGTAACGTCTGCACGAATGCAACGGAAAGTCATGAGCAGAAATCGCTCTGTATTGGAAAATCTTGCTATATGTGTGTATAATGCATATTACAGTAATTGCAATGCGTGTTTTTCATTCATTCGATGTTTGAAGGGCATTTATGTAGTAGGAGTAGGTAAAAGAAAGCGTCGACCATTAATTGATCGACGCATGTCTCTCACTCTGCCCAAATATCCCAATTTCTAATTTTACAAAAACTTTTGTCAGTGTATGAAGGCAACAATATGTTCGTCCAACTCAACGACTTCGTCAGTGGTACTACTATTATTAGGCCTACTGTATTTCAAATGCCAATAGCGTGCCTTATTCAATTTCTAACGTCTACAGATAATGTCAAAAAGAGTATACAATATACCCGGTGTGCTTTAGACGACGCTATTCAAAATCAGCAGGATATTTGAGCTAAAAAAACATGTTTCATAACCTCTTCCTCGCTATAACGAACCTTCTACATGGATTCCGCGAGGTTCGTCATAGCGAGTCTCGACTGTAAATATAAGAGTAGTGATCAGAGTGGGTCAACGAAGTCTGACCCATGACCCACGGCATATGTGACCACCGACTTTTCAAGAAAACATGACCCACGACCCACCTGACCCACCACATCTTTGACCCACTTGACCCACCTAACCCACATGCTGCAAGGGTGAATGATGTGCGTGGAGTTTCCTTTTCTGGTATCATCTTTAGTTTCATTTTCATTCAAGATTCTATGTCTATCTAGGTAGAGGCCTCGTAGTATCAAAATTGGTGTTAAGATTTGTTATGAGGGTTCAAGTGCATCAGACCACTTGTCACATGATAAATAGACATGCAACCTCATCAAAATTATCTTATAATCAAAGTTCATGCACCGCAAATGCCTGAAGTTCTAAAAAAATTTAAAGGATTCTGTTTCTTGTCATAATTCTTTACTATCCTTTTTAGTGCTACCTATTTAACTCGTAGAGAGATGATTAGTTAAGTTGAGAGTCCAACAGACTAAATTTCAAATTTTACATATCTTAATCAAGTGAAATTAAAAAATAAGACTGCAGTAGGCCTAAATCCTTTATGCATGCATTTATTACGTTAGATACTACATGTGTGAAAATTATCCAAGAAAAATCGTCAAACTAATATTTTGTTGCTTCTGATGGCAATCGATTCCAATTTCATTTACTTCCGCTAATGTTAGACTTAAGAAGAAGGTTGTATATTTGATGTAAGAATGACATTCATTGAAAAGCAAATACAGTAAGCATGCATAACGCGTGAATAGAAAATTGCACAATGAAAAGATTATAATTCATTAATTAGCTTATAATGTGCATAGATGAACTGATATATATTAGTGGTGCTACATGTGCGAGTACGTTGTGATAACAATCACTAGCGACATAAATATTCCTATTTTTATTTATACCAAATCAAATATCAAAACGAAACTTTTTATTGATACGAAGTTTCAAGAAACACCTCCTCACAGAGCTCTGCCGTAATAAGTCTGTGTGATAGGAATAAGTGTATATCAATGATCGTCGCATGAATTAGCGTATTTCAGATTATCATGCATCGAATGAGCAATAAGATGCATGGAACATGTACGATGTGAAAGTAGATTGAACGGCTATACTTTAGATATGAAGCATGTATATTATCAAGATATTCTTATCAATTATATATTTCGAAAATATTTAGGCTCTGACCAATCTTTACCAGAGATTTACCATTCTAATCTCTACCAGAGGATATTTTCTACGAAAGACCAACAAAATCAAACGAAACAAACAAAACGAAGGTCAGCTGGCATTGCAAGAAAATTTTCAAGATTAATAATACCTCTGAATACCTGACTTCTTCAGTAGCTGTATCTCTGAAATCAAGGTCACACATCATTGGGGATCGTCAGACATAGCGACCGAGAATCGAGCGTACACAATTGTACTCAAACAACTTCTCTCCACCAACCACCATCTGACAGTAGACAGCAGCAATTATTTTCGACCCTTTAATTTGTGTGAATTCCGCCCCCTTTCGAAACTGTATGAGGCTTGTGGAAGTCAATGGTGTTGAATATTTTGACTGTGTGCATCCATCACTCCTTTCAGTGACACTGACTCAATCTTTCTCATGAATGATAAGAATACGAATAAATGAAGTTTACAGTATTTGAAATTGTCAAATCTATCATGGGTCAAACTGGTTGGAAGTGGGTCAACGAAGTCTGACCCACGACCCACCTGACCCATGCTTAATGTGACCCACGACCCACCAACTTTTCGGAAAAACATGACCCACGACCCATTTCCAACTCTGGTGGTGATTGGAAAGATTTTATTGAGAAACTTCCTATCTTCTGTAAGGAAAACAATTTGATGTTTGAAGTTAACGACACCAATGCTAGAACCTATTTCATCGAAGATCTATCTGTGAAATTTTGTATTGATGCTTCGAAAGCTCTTAACCCTAATGTAAAATCGTGACGTGTGAATGTATGTATGTAGGTGTATGTAAGTGTTCGGGATGTTCTTGGTTTTCAAAACCGTTCACACAGATGGTCACAAATGGAAGCAACATTAAATCGCGCCATCAATTTTAAGCAGGGTTGCAACTATGTGGAAAAAACTGGCTTTTACCAGGGCAGATGAAAAAACTGGTAGATACCGGGAAAGCTGGTAAAAACCGGAACAACGGAATAATGGAAATATAATGGTATGTAGAAAACTTGTTTTGTCATCACTATTCATTGCTAGTCGATTTATTCACATGGTGCAGATACGCATCTCTATACTGACTGTCGAATCATATAACTGAGACATCGCATCCTAACTTATCCTATTTTGTCTGCGTTGTCAGGGATTGATTGTTACATCTGATTTCATCAGCTTTATGTGAATGATGTGCAGGGCATGTCAGACTTTAGTCAGATTTAGAATATTTTTGGAACGTCATGGTACTTTCAGTCCGAATACCCTTCCTGCCGACTTCCGATGACACTTTCGGGGCTCGACCTCTGGACCGAAAGATCGATCGGCCAAGCACTTATCCTAAGGCATGTGATTAAGTAAAACTTGAAACTAATCATTTTATGATAGTCTTATCTGTTGTCGTCAGTATAATATACCCAACATAAAGTAATTACATATACTAGGTGGAGTAGCAACTCATGTATTAATGGATCTCCAATGTGCATGCAGTTTCGATTTTATTAAATGAACTCGAGCAGTCGAGCTGTGACCCAGTACAAATGGGAGACATGCAAATTGCTACAGTTTTGAATCGGAATTGACTGATTATGATAGCAATACAGAAGACAGAATAGCAGAAGAGAGATTATACAGTAAATAATTTGGACTGGACGCTTAGCTTAACAGATCCGCTTAGCCTGCTGGAAAAGCGCTGTATGAATCAGATCTACAAAGTTAGCAAGCTTGAAAGTTGAGGCGAGAAGCAGAACAAGATCTTAATAATTATTTTAAGAATACTTGCATTTGCGGTTCATGAAATTTCCTTCATAATCAGCTAATCTCCATTTAATTAAGAAAATTATAACTAAACTTTCATTCTTTTTGATACGAGTATCTTGTAAGTTTCATACTGCTTGTATTGAAGTCTGAGGCTCCAAGTCGCTAGTATATAAACACATGGATAATTTGCAAAAATTTAGCTTTTCAATAATTGATCAAATATCTTTTTAGACCACAGGAACGTAATCCCCGCAAAAACCTGAATCCTTTGATATAAAGTTTTTCACTGTATGCTGACACTTTTTGAGTCGACAATCTACCTACCACATGCTTACTCTGTGATACCTAATATATTTAATTCTGTAACAATTGAGTCAGTTATCTATCTGAATATCTTTTATCATGAATTTTGTGATTCATAATGAGTGAATTGATCAAGTAAATAGGAATTTCTAAACTTTTTTAGATCAGATGATAGAAAAATCCGCAGGTTCCAGATTTAAACCTGACAGCCTAAATCTTGAGATTGTGCATATTTGTAAATACTCCGCATGTGCACGCAGTTATACTCGTAGACCCCATCACCGATTGCTGTTTCGGTAAGAGAAAACACCAAATTCTCTAAGCGCTTTCAGTGTGCACAGCGCATCATCTTCAGAGAGAGTGGTATGACCTGCAGACCAAGTTACATCAACGAGTAGAGATCAAGTGCATGTACTGTACATTAGACAGTCATCAGATGATCAAATCCAATTATTCCTATGAACGTCACTGCTGCAAAATACTGGTAAGTAGAAGTTAAAATCAGGAAATTATCCACAAAGTCACGAAACGACCTAGAAAGAAAAAGTAAAGTTATATAAATTCGTTCCACAGTCCTCCAAGGTCATGCTCTGTCTTGTTCCCCGACCTGAAGTGCTTGGACCATATAGCCTCTTTGATTACCCTCCTTCGCCAAAACGGCTCTTTGTCAATGCTCTTTGTCATACTCGCCATGTCAACCCGATGGTTCATTTCGATTGCGTGTTTTGCCACTTCAGAATGGTCCACGTCAAGATGTTGCACTGCTCTTTGATGTTCTTTCTTCCTCTCCTCCAGAGAACGCGATGTTTCACCTACGTATTCCAACCACCATCCTTACATGGAACCCTGTACAACACACCAAAAGATTTAGCTGAAACTGGTCGCTTTCTTACCAAACTGGCTTTTAATGTGTGGCGAGGAGCCATCGACACTTTTAGACCTGATCGTCGAAGTACTGATGCCACTTGGTCCGACACTTTACCGAAATATGGTAAAGAAACTCTTCGCCGTTCTAACCATATCTTTACCATATTTCGGTAAAGTGTCGGACCAAGTGGCATCAGTACTTCGAAGATCAGGTCTAAAAGTGTCGATGGCTTCTCGCCACACATTAAAAGCCAGTAAGGATGGTGGTTGGAATACGTAGGTGAAACATCGCGTTCTCTGGAGGAGAGGAAGAAAGAACATCAAAGAGCAGTGCAACATCTTGACGTGGACCATTCTGAAGTGGCAAAACACGCAATCGAAATGAACCATCGGGTTGACATGGCGAGTATGACAAAGAGCATTGACAAAGAGCCGTTTTGGCGAAGGAGGGTAATCAAAGAGGCTATATGGTCCAAGCACTTCAGGTCGAGGAACAAGACAAAGCATGACCTTGGAGGACTGTGGAACGAATTTATATAACTTTACTTTTTCTTTCTAGGTCGTTTCGTGACTTTGTGGATAATTTCCTGATTTTAACTTCTACTTACCAGTATTTTGCAGCAGTGACGTTCATAGGAATAATTGGATTTGATCATCTGATGACTGTCTAATGTACAGTACATGCACTTGATCTCTACTCGTTGATGTAACTTGGTCTGCAGGTCATACCACTCTTTCTGAAGATGATGCGCTGTGCACACTGAAAGCGCTTAGAGAATTTGGTGTTTTCTCTTACCGAAACAGCTATCGGTGATGGGGTCATCCTCTAACCTAACTAATTATGCTTCTGACCTTTTGTTTCATTCCTTACTAATTGTGTTGATCTAGTCTATTGTTCGTTGTTTTCTTGATTGCTTGGCTGTTATTGAAAGGATTTAGTGCTGTCGATATTATGCTATTGTTCTGCGTGGCTGCCTGATTAATGTTCCATGTGCATCTGCTGTTGTTGTCGAGTTAACGCACAGGCTTCATACTACAATTTTCCGTGGTCTGACTACGTGACTAGCTGTGCATGAACTCTGCCTTTCGGTGCGTGACTATTATTGCTAAACGTGTTGCAATACTTCTGCAATACACATACATTTTGAAATTGCTGATCTTCTTATCAAGTATAGAACACTAATGATATGATTATATATTCGGTAAAATAGCAAATTTTAGTCATAGAGACAATATCTATGTGTTTTGACAAAGTAAACGGGGGGGGATTTTGGGGGAAATGAAATTTAGGTGCTTCACCTAAATTGTACATGTCCACTTTTCACATTTAACTGTCGTTGTTCCGCTTCCGAATACATTTAACAAGCTACTTTCGATCAGTGACTGACTTTCATCAATTTGAGGTTTAGTTAAGGAGTCGGGAAATCAAAAGCATTGTCTGCAAAGCTTGATGATGAATTCCCTGCATAGCTGATAACAGCAGGCTTACTAAGTTTAGTCGCATAGTACAAATTTTCCAGAATCAAATGCCTTCATTTTTGCGATTTGTAATGAAATCATATTTGTTGATAATTAAAGCATTAGACGCGGATGACTCGTTTCGAGACTTCCGGAAAATGATTTCTTCAGTACCATTTGACTTCAAAATGAAATGTATTGAACCATAAATTCTAATTTTTTCTAAAATTAAATTCTTAAGCAGCTGATTGATCTATACTTAGTATGCATGAAGTTCGGAACAATAGTCTGTCGCTACATGAAGACATCAATAATATTTTTACATTTTTGAAATTCACTTTCAAAGCGACAGAATTAACCTGGAGGATCTCGTATATTGTAGATGTAAAATGAAATGGAATAGCAATAACACAGAGAATCAACTTGCTGTTATCACAAGATTGACCATTAGACTAGATAAGCTGAAATGTAATTCGATGCATGCACTACATCAATGAATTAGATCATTCGATATCAACAAGTTCGCAAATGTTATAGCATTGTCAATAACTTATCGCGAGAAAGTAAGTCAATCTAATCCTTTTCATCAGTGAAACTTTTGTATTGAAATGAGTGTAATCATATAATCATTTTTATCTTCAAACATCGAGCTTTATGTAAATAGAGACAAATATCTGATTATCGCGAGAAAGTAAGTCAATCTAATCCTTTACATCAGTGAAACTTTTGTTTTGAAATGAGTGTAATCATATAATCATTTTCATCTTCAAACATCGAGCTTTATGTAAATAGAGACAAATAGCTGATTAACAACCGATTAAGATATGTATGCAAAAATGACCGTCAACAATTCAAAATTGCCACCAGATTACCTGTAGCATCAGAAGTCTTAGTATTCGGGTCATTTAGTCAAATATAATTCAGCTTCACGGTTAATGGATTCAATGGCTTGCTGAAATACATCATTTTTAAAATTCAGAAAATTACTAAGCAAGCATGTTCAATTAAGCGCAAAGAAAAAATCCGCAGGAATTATCTGGCAATTAATTAATTCGCGATGAAATGGATGTTTTAATTTGCTAACATGACATGGCACAAACAGTGGTCTTAAAATGTGAACATTTTATTTGAGAATTTCGATACGAGATCCCGGAATTGTTTTGAGTAGCAACTGCAGGCGTGTTGTTCATGAATAATCTCTCAGAACCCATGCTTCAGAAATTGAATTACTTGATTACTCGAGAGTCGTATTTATTCCTGTAGCGCGTAGGCCTATATCCGCGAGATGCAGCTGATTGGCTTGCGAAGCTTCCTGCTCCATCATTCAAATATAGAATAGGAACAAACCTGGTAGGCCTTCGTCAACGTCATCCAAAACTAGACAAAAAGAGAATGTTTCCTAACTACCAGACATACCCACAGACGCAACCAGACGCAAGAATGTAATTGTTCTTTTCAATAACTCCCCTGCGTCTACTCCTTCTGCAGAAAATGTCACCTCGTCGCTATCAAATATGTTATTGAATCTGAAAGCTGTGCTTTTTTTGCCACTTCAAGTTAAGAGTTTTCAGAATCCCATACAGAGCAAAAATCTCAAACTTCACAGGACAGCCTGTCTAAAATAAAGACATCACTAAATCTCTTTACGAACTATACTCTCAAGTTGGCTTACCATCTACGTTGTGCTGCCAAGAACTGAAAGATAACTGAGCCAATTATAAAAGGCTTGCTTCACGAACTTAGCCATAAAATTGACAACTTCTTTTTAGTTGAGGACACTGATTTTGTCGTAAATTCATCTGGCGATTACCACAAGTTTTCCAACAGTATATTGTGGCGCATTGTCTTCTTTCGTTAACTATACCGTATAGTTGCTCGACGGAACATAAAATACGACGAATTCATCTAAAAAAAGAGCTGAAACCGGAGGAAAAATCTTGAAGATCTGCCCGAGATTCGTGAACCAGAATATTTATGATTTCTGAACTCATCGATCTTCTTATTCCGATGCTGCACCACATAAGCAACTTCGCTATGTATAAAAAAGTGGTGCCAAAAAGCAGTTTATACTGACTACCGCGGAGGATGCCGATGAAATTTGTTTCAATCCGCTGAACCTTTGGATACTTCTTTACCCATAGAATTAGACTGCTCGTTCCCTAGTCGTTGTTTCCTAGAAGAGAAAGTCAAACTTGGCATGCGATAATGAAATGGCACACACCTCACACGATCTACGGTCAAACAATAAGTCGTCACTGAATAACTAGTGAGCCTCAGACATCACTTAGTGGCGTGCGTGTCATACACATCGAGTTCTTCGTTCGGTCACACTTCGTTGTCACAGTACAATTCATTGATAAATCCTACGAAGAGATGGAGTGAACTAAATTTCTCACACCTGTCAACTTCTATACAAAGAATCTGACAGAGCAACATCAACGAGAAAACTCGTGCGCAATGATCTGAATTCTTAGAATCTGAGGAAATTAGGGCAATCGAAGCATTTTGGAGGAATTCACAGCAATCCGCAAGCGAGTTCCTTCCTGCCCTCTTTGGTGGGGAACGCATAGGAACGCTGAAGTGCCCTCTTCGAAACGGTGTAATTCTGAGCCAGATGGGGCATAATCATAAAGTGTTAATGATGCTATCCTTAAAGTCCTAAATTCATTTATATAAATTTCTATGAAGGCAACTTCTCTATTTTCCAATTTCTAGAGATCGTGTCAACAGAACGAAAACTACTATACGGGATTATACTAAAGTGAAGTTACTATAAATATCAGCTGTCATACCTTCACATGGAGGATGAAGTAGGTCTACGCCTAAATACATGTGATATACAACCGTCTAAGTGCAACTTGATATTTTTTTTCTATGCTTTCGTTGCAGTTTGATGAATATCATTTTACTACTTTTTTCAGTTTCAAGAATGGGTGTGTTTCATAAAGTTTTGCTTCGTTTTAACTATTCATGTTATCCGATTAAACATTTTTATGCTTGCATCAGCTAAATTTTCAGATGTGACATAAATACATATATTTTCTCCTGTTCAATATTCATGTCATCTAAACAATCGATTTAAAGTATTATGAAAATTTTTCAGAAGTAATTTCGAAGTGAAAATGTTCATAAGCTTGTTTGGAGGAAATGATGCATTTTAAAAGTTTCCATAATGTCAAGTTTTAGGGACATAAACGATTTGCTCCCAGATGAGACTAATTTGTCGAAATTTTGGACCTAGTAGAGATCATTACTTTTGTCAGCAAAAAACGATGGATATCAAAGACGCTGTTTTCTCAGAATTATAAACTGTTTAGGTAAATCATCTATTATTATTATACCTCTTGGCTCTTTGTGACAAAAATTCTGAAGTACAAGATTTGTTTTTGAAATACAATGTAAACGTACGTGTCGTGCAAAGTGTTAATCTTATGTTGATAAAAGTTCATCTATGGAACACTTTTGTTCTGTATAATAAAATATCGATATTTTACAAGGCAAATTTTGATTAATTATTGATTGAGGAGTCTAATGTCATTGTGTGATACTTTACAGATCTACTTTTCCGATTTGAGGTTCATAGAACAATCGAATATTATATTCGGTGCAAAAAGGAGCTATACTGAAACAAGCAGATTCGATTCACCGAGATTCAATGCAATGCAATGAGTACTATATATGCGTTGCGTGCTTTAAATTGCAGAATGCAAGGAGTGAGGCACATTATTCACAGTGAGGCTTAGGAAATCGACTGTTTTTAGCCTACAATGACTTTTGATTAGCATAATTTTCAATTTGAGTTAGAAAATAGTATATTGATGCAATAACATATATTACTCCTGAAATATGTGCCCAGGGTAACAGCTGAGGAAGAAGCTGATTGAATCCATGCCGTAACAGATATGCAGAGGAGAACCATAAGCATTGACATTTTGACTGCATTATTGAAGAAATAACCTTAGATTTTGTAATTTTTTACTGGACGTGATTAGTGAAAATAGTAGTAAATATCACTCTGGGCACATATTTCAGGAGTTGGAATTGGTGTCTGCATCAATATACTATTTCCGAACTCAAATTGGAAATTATGCTAATCAAATAGCCAGCATGGTATGTCAAAACTTCATGACATACTCAAGGGAAAAGGCATGTGTCGCAAAAATATGTTCTGTTACAGGCTGGAGCGATATCGGGGTAGGCCTACATGAATTTCGAGGTTTATTACGACCATAGGGCCTATATTATACCCATAGTGCCTTGATAATTACGGCCTAAAAGTGCCCTACATTTTCAGCGTTTCCCCTGCCCTAAAGTAAGATGACAGCCTTGCTACATCGATATTGATAACACATGTGCGTCCTTTAATGAGGCTGAAATCATGTCAGTCTTATTATTCTGTTAATAATAGCCGACTGCGAGACGCAGTGCCGACGCGTGCGCGCAGGCCGAAAAAGGAAAGTTATCAACAATAGTGGTAGAGACGAATGCCAATAGGAGTTATCTATCTTTCTTAAATAGTAGATCAGTGGGTGAATCACACAGGGTTCCCACGCTTTTTGAAAAACGAAATTCCAGGGTTTTTAACATTTTGTGCGTTGAAGTTGTATAATACGAAATTCGCGCAGCAATAAGCCTACGTGCATCAACAGCCTAGTTGACGTGGCTGTTTATTGCAACAAATTTTGCCATTGAGTCATCTATCATCTTCGTAGTGAATAGTGGATTAATCACGGCAATGACGTTTTAACGTACTGGTATTATAGTACATTTCAATTGCTGTTGATAATTTTACCCCATTTGCTCAATATAGCACCAACACGTAGAAGACTATAGTATCGAAAAACTGTATATTCGTAAAAAACAAAACAAGTTTCAAAATCTCAACTCTTTCTAGAAAATCACATCATGAATCTTTGGAAACTACTGACTTTTAATCGCGTGTACAACAATGATTATTATTATAAAAACAGATCTTTAAGACGGTTTTCCCACCAGCGTAGCATACAGGCTGCAGCATACAGCTTGTGACAATGACAGCATAAAAAACAATAGCAGACGCGGCATCGGAACAAAGAGCTGATTAATGAATAGACTGCATGATTCAGATCGTATTAAGCATGTTGCTTGCCAGAATGCCAACAATGAACATGCTCGATAAAAAGAAAAATCATGTAGCAAGTTTGAAGCAGCATCAAGCAGCAACTATACAAGTTGGTCAGCTGAATAGCTGTCTGAATAGATATATGTTATACGGCAAATACTGTCAGTCACATGCTACATACCACGTCCATGGTGTGAAAGCCGCCTAACGCAACTCATCTGCACTGCAAAAATGAAGACTGTTTCTTAGTTTCAGAATAGAATAACAACTTATACCGGTACTTGATACATATAAAAAACAATTGCAAACTATAGCGGAAGAGCATTGGTCTAAACTATCAAAAATAACTATTACCCGAAACTTAATATTGGAAGATAGAAGCGGTGAAAGTAAGCAACAGCACGGTATAAACAAATCACTATGTGTTCTTCAGTAGCTTCTCTTTTTCTTCCAAATCAGCAGTCATTTTTCGCATCTCACCTTGAAGTTCAGTGGATCTTCTTCTCAATGCGTTTGCCTTTGTAACCTAAGTTATTTGTCCCGTTCGCTCGGCTTCGTCGTAAGTTAGTTCTGCATCACTTTTCAAGAGAGAAATGTTGGCTTCTGTCTTTCTCCGTTTTTCTTTCAGATCCTCTATGCTCTTCATTATGATCTTTCGCTTCTCACATTTCACTTTCTCTTCATTTTTGTTTTTTTTTTCAGAATGATGATCTGTATTGTTGTTGTCGCGAGAGGACTTTATTTCTTTTAGTTCTTTTGTAACAATCACATTAATAATTCTCATCATATCATATATCTTCCTTAATTTTTCATCCGTCCATTCTTTGGGACATGGAATCATATTGATGTGGACACCTCTTTGTTGATGGAAAACCTCGTTCCACTTGGGCTTGACCATGCGACAGCAACAGGATCTTCTTTATGATGCACCACAGTGCTCTGAATTGATCTTTCTTGTTCATGAAGTCATGATACAGTTTGTCAGCCCGCTCATCTTCATCAAAGGTCTGGCAGCGAAATTCGTCTAGCATCTTGCGAAACTGCTCGTGAAGATCATCACATTCGAATGCCTTCACTCGTCCAATATCTTGTAGATATGCCAACACCTTTTTGAAACGACGGCATGACTTGTCTACCGAGTGTTGTTTTATATGGTGTGGATTGAAGCATCGGAGTTCTTTGACTATCCCGTAGGATGCCGGAGACTTTTCAAACAAACCCTTCACCATAGCAATGAACATTCTTTTGCAATGCGCCTTGAATTGTAGTACTTCAGCTGCCGAACAGAGGTCTTCATTTTTCAGCCTTTTGAGTTCCTCCTCCACCTCATATCCAAACTGAATATCGGAAAAAGATTTCTGGTTGCTCTCATTTTTCAATATCAATTTTTGAGCACTTTTTGAAGTCAGCTTTCTCTAAAAGTTTGGACTTGATGAATCGAGACATCAGATTCACCATCATGCTGGAGAGGTCGTCGTACAATTCCAATATCAATGGTTTCTCATCCTGATATTCGCGCAGAAACCACTCGACGGCTCGCGCGATTGATTTGATGAACAACAGCTTAGCAGCAACGAAAGAATATTGAGAATCATTATAAGCAGGGTAGACACACACTCACATCAATTTAGACATGATGCTCTAAAAAGTCGGAAGAAAAAACTAGAACATCATTTTGTAGAAGTCAGATTAACAATAAGATACATTTAAGCACATGATGAGTATAGCACATTGTCATTGATCATCGCATTGGTATTTCAATTCCTTGAAAAAAGTTCGCAATTCTCTAGGCAGCATGATTCAAAGATGTCTGGAAGGAAGCGTATACATGAAATGAAGAAAAAACTTATACTTTTTAAAATGAGACATGACTCCGACTCCGGCTAACATGATAGAATTCCGACTCCGCATCCGTCTCTGCTGTAAATTTGTCGATTATTTACGTTTGATCATTTTGAATGACGAAAATAGGGAGCGAGCACATTCTGCAAAGAGCATCCTTTCCGAAATTAATCAAGCATTTATCTACATCATGTTGGCAGTGCACGACTTACTCTGAAAAAAATCTCTGATATTCTACAGGATCAAAAAATCGATTTCGTTAAGGCGTCTGATTACATTAAAGTTATTGCGTCATATCGCAATGATGCCAAAGCTAACGATTACTACCAAAGTCATCTGAAATGGTTGAAGAAACTGATGTTCCACGTTGCATTGAGTCGAGAAGAGACAGGTCAACTTGTCAATTCAACGAACAGACAGGTACACGGACAGATTTCAAAAAGTTCGTAGGGTATTCAACCATTGGCTCAAGGGAAAATCCTACCACATCGGACATGAAAAGACTGACGTTGAAATTGAGTTTTGAATGCAAGGAACGATTTAATAGCTCAAATATGAACATTGTAAGATCGCTGTCAGGAAACTTGTTCGAATAACTTCATGAACGTTAACAAAATTCGTCGATTTGCTGAACACTATGAAATTGACACGGAGGGAATTTCCATTAAAATGAGACACGCAAAGCGAATGGTCGACAGAAACAAGGTGAAATTGAACAAAATATTTGAACTTCTTGAATTTTTGAATCCTCTTCATGGCCTTACACGCATTCCTTACTTCCTTGACAATTCCACTTAGTGCTACTTGTGTTGAACGAACCGTTTAGCAAGCTGAAACTAGTAAAAATTATCGACGAGCGAGCATGCAATGGCAGCTGATTGACAAATCTAGTTATCATTAACGTTCATCGTAAGAGAGCGATGAAAGTAAGTTAGGAGCATGTGATAAATAGATTTGTAAGAAAGTTCCCAAATTGTCGTTTAATGCTAGTTTGAGATACCTTATAAAGAGATACACGCAAGCATCAACATTTCATAAATTGATATGGACTTTACAGTTGCGGCCATGAAGTCTGCAACACTGCCTTATGAAGTGAAAAATTACTGCAACTTGTTGTGAGTCTATGCATCCTTGGACTGAACGTCTCTTAGCTGATTTCTATGCCTGAGCTGTCAATGTTGTTGTCAAAGTTTTGAATAGGTAAATAATAGATATCTCATTGCCTTCTGCAAATTCAAATTTGAAAGCAAGCAGTTTATCTTCCATTTTGCACGCCTGCGGCATCATGGAAGGACGCAATGAGATTCGATGCAAAATTATAGCACTTTTTGAACACACAGAGAAGTCACAAGCCGAAATTGCCAATGATTTGAACATCAGCAAATCGACAGTGAGCAGAACTATCAGTCGCTACCAACAAACTGGATGCTACGAGACGAATTATCAAAATTGTGGACCCAAAGAAAAATTCAATGAAAGAGATTTGCGCCGAGTGAAGCATTTGGTTGTCCAAAATCCCAGATCGAGTGCGAAGGACATTTTACGTGACTATCAAGCTGGGGCATCCGGTGACGAATCCATCAACATCAACAGCGAAAGAACAATGCGACGTGTTTTGAACATTGCCGAACGTCCTTTTTTGAGCAATGCTCAAATTGATAAGCGTCTCAAGTGGGCTAGGGAGCACCAATCGTGGAGTGAAGAAGATAGGCAAAATGCCATCTTTAGTGATGAGACTATTTTAGAAATCAGTGACAACTGTCCTCGGTATGTGAGAATAGTAGATGGACAGCCTTTGAGACCAGAACACTTTAACAAGACGACAAAGCATCCTACCAGCGTGATGATTTGGGCATGTTTCTCAATTCATGGCACCGGACGGGCTCATGTTGTTGAAGGAAACATGAACAGTCAGATGTACATCGACGAAATTATTGACGGAAGAGTGGTTCAGCAAATTGCAGAGTGAAAATCAATCAAAATTTTGTAAAATTGTAATCATGTTTTGTAAACAAGTTTGTAAATGTGTTCTTTGACGACTATGTAAATATTGCACATGTATAACGTAATATCTCTTTTGTGAATATGACTTTATTTGATTGACTGACTCCTATAGTGTACTCGTATAGTGATCCTCTCAAAGGCTATAGGGCCAGGTTTATACCCTTATGATGGGTCCTCTGGTCCTTTTCCCTTTCTTTTCAAGTGTAAATTTGTGTAAATGTAAACTTGACACCCACCTGTATATATTCATGTTGTGATTAATGAAATGGGAATAAATCTATTTTCTATTCTAATCTATTCGTGATTGGTTCCCCAGCGGAAGCGGTATTTTTCAACAAGACAACGCTCCGGCACATGTGAGTAAGCTCAGCATGCAACACTTTTCTCGTCGAAACATCCAACTTCTCACCTGGCCTCCTTCGTCTCCGGACCTTAATCCGATTGAAAATCTATGGAGCATTATTAAACGTCGTGTAAAACAATTACCAGCCTCAAACAAACAAACTCTGATTGCAAACTTTCTCCATATTTGGCACCATGACGAAGAAATCAGTGATTTTTTCTGCAAAATTGGTTCATTCCATGCCATCAAGAATTAACGCTGTCATCAAAGCGAGGGGCACCCAAACCAAGTACTAGCTTCTTCATCGTTGTTGTTTATTACTTTTCTGTTTAAAATTGTTATGAGTCTTTATTGGTTACATGATTGAATAATACTATGTTAAAATCTACACATAGAAATGGAAATGTTGTTTTTTTACTCTATGAGAAAGTGTTGCAAACTTCATGGCCGCAACTGTACATGTATCGACATTATAATTGCACTAGTTTGTGACTTAATTGCTTTCTTAATTCCTAATCAAGTAGAATTTTCAGCACCTATGACCACATAGCTTGTATATGATTCCTTATGAAACATGTAGTCCGAATATGATACATATGCTTAGAAGAATAACTTCTGTCATTTCGACTTCTTTTGTTTATATATGTGAACATTTAATTCCATGATTAATATTTTAATTCAAATCACACTAATTCGATAAAATGCGTGTAGGTATATATAGCTATGGACTACATGTAAACGCCTGTATCTTCTAGGCCATCACATATAGTTTCATGTCCAAGCTATATACTTGGACTTATAGCATATTTCATCAAAAAAGTAACATCTGTCAAAAATGTTCAGATCATTGATGTAACCATCAATGTAAGTGATCTAACCCAGTGTTTCTCAAGGTGGGCCCTGTGGCCCATAAGTGGGCCCCAGGCTTTTGGAAGTGTACTGGGTGAGTGACGGAAAAATGAAAGCCAGTATTTGAAAAGAACGACGATAATTTTTCTTGTTTGTGCTTAACGAATTAGTTTTATAGATCTTTTTATTGCATATATCTAATATTACTTTTATAGATATAAATAGTACTATAATCGTTTCGGTTTACGAATTGCTTAAGAAATTAAGGTGACTATGGTGACTGCAAGTTATCGATCGTAGACCGGTCAGATATTGGTTATATCTACGCATGCTTGTCGCCGTTTGAGTTCATATCATGTTCTCTGCGCAAGTCTCGATGGCGACTTCGAACAAACGTCAATGTGTGAGATGCTTTAAAGAGGATTTTTTTGCTTCTTGGATTCCAATCATCCGACGATGGAAAGCCTGAATATATTGAATGTGGAACAACCCTAATGAACTGTTCAATGAAATCTTCGAAGCTATCAAAGCATCAAAATGCCAAACATCCATTATCGGTTGGAAAAGATGTGACCTACTTTCAACGTCTAGCGAAGAAACACACGGATAATGCGCCTATGAAGCTATTCGATTTTACTCGAAAAATGCATCAAAAGTCCATCAAGATACTGTTGGTGAGCGATTGATAAAACCAGCCATGGACGTTTGTATTCGCGAGGTGTTGGGTGATTCGGCGGCCGACTCGATCAAACAAATTCCACTTTCAAATGATACTATACGAAGGCGCCAAGACGAAATGGGTTCTCAGTTGGAAGCGTGTTTGGTTGACATTTTACGAAACTCTTTGTTTTCTCTGCAGATAGATGAATCAACAGTGTTTTCGTCAGCTCTATTACTCGCCTATGTCCGATATTTTGATGGAACGGACTTGCGCGAGGAAATGTTGTTCATCAAAAATTTGACTACCGACGCGACTGGTTTATCTGTCTACAACACCGTGATGGAATTTTTCGAGGCAAAAGATATTCCATTGATAAATCTAATACATGTCGCGACCGATGGCGCTCGTGCATTGACTGGCATACATCAAGGATTCGTTGCGAGATTGGCACCACATATTAAATGGATTCATTGTATCATTCATCGTGAACATTTGGCTGCCAAATCTCTTGGCGGAGAAATGCAATATGTTGTTGATATTGCTGTGAGACCTATAAATTGTGTGAAAGGCAACGCTCTTTGTGAAAGACTCTTTCAATACTTCTGCGACGATGACTCTCATCGAAACTTGGTTCTGCATACGGAAGTACGCTGGCTATCCAAGGGAAAGTCATTTCAAAGGTTAGTTGAGCTGTGGGAAGCTCTGATGGGATTCCTTCACGAAATTTCATCTGTAGGCAGGAGTAACGGTAAGCAAAACAGACCGCCTGAAGTCTTAGAAACGAGGCAACTGAGAGCGTAGTCAAGTCCAAAATTCATTATTTAGCTGATGTACATGTATTTTATCATTTGAATACAGTAAATCTGCAGCTGCAAGGCCGGCGAACAAATTAAATTGAATGCTCAGATAATATGAAAGCGTTCGTTGCAAAACTCGATCTTCGGATAACATTGCATGGAAGAAATAATTTGAAGTTCTTTCCACACCTTGAGAAAACTTCACCATCCAAGGAAATCATTCATTCGTGCATAACGCATTTGACTGGTTTGAAAGCAAATTTGCTGTCTTTTTTTGGTGACATGTTGAAATTCAATCCACCACAATGCCTGATTGCCCTTCATACTTTCGACCCATTGATTGATCCTGAATTAGATCCTGCCATGGAAGAGAAAATTATTGAAATGAAAGAAAAAACCTTCAAAAATAAATTGGCATCGGAAGGTATCTATGCTTAGCTGCATACAACAACGCTAGCACCAAACCTTTTCAAAGTCGCCTTACCCTACTTCCTTCCCTTTCCCACTACATGGCTGGTGGAGATAGGATTTTCCCATGTTGTTCACATTTTATCAAAAAAGCGGAATCGGCTGGATATTGAGCACTGTGGTTTGCTTCGGCTAAATTTGAACCAATCAGTGATTGTGGACATCGATGAACTCGTAAAAAATCATCAAAATCAAGGGAGTCATTGATAAGACAATACACGTTGTTTTCGTCTTGGACAGTTCAAGTTTCATGTTTGTGATTTAGTGAAATTATCATTGAGATGTAATTGCTAATCAGGAATACACACTTATCTTTTCTAAGTTCGATTTTTTCAAGTTTTAGGTTACGCAAGTGGTAGACTTTAGGGTAGCTTGCATGTAAAGGATCAAGAAGTACAAATAGATTTCACGATATATAGACCGACGAGTGTAAGTATGTCATTTTTAGGGTTTGTCATTGAAAATGAGAAGGCAAAAGAAAACTTACATATAAATGTAACGAAAGACGTTTATTGTACAAATATAATATTTCCATCAAATAGTGTTTTACAAGTATTTGATCTATGAGCATATTGAGGACAATCATTTCAAAATTTGATATTCACAATAAGACCTGTAAAAACAAGCTTGTTTTTTTAAAAAAATGGGCCCCAATTTTTCACTAAGGAAAAGCTGGGCCCCAGCACGTCAAACGTTGAGAAACACTGATCTAACCCATTTGTAACCGTTCTCATCGTATGCTGGCGCCGCCACTGAGCATAGACGTACCCCTCAGCATCCAGACTACCCGAAAAATCTTCTGCATTCTGTTTGTGAGTACAGGAAACATCTAACCAACTTACGCACCTACACCACTTGCACAAACACAATTTGTGTTGATTTGCAACTATGCTTTGCTTTATCAAAACATTTTTCAATTTGTTTCACTGGCTACTCGTCTTGAATGAAAGGGTTCATCGATGCGTGTTATTTGAAATAATGAGCAAATTTAAATTTGTTGGGCATGTGAATAATCATCATGAAGTAATCCGTACAACAGTGACAACTATATAAAGGCGCATCTGAGCAATGTTTTGACAACTGTTTCTGACAAGCTTTGAGAATATAGCATGTCTTTTGGTTTCCTTTCTCAATTTTGATATTTCTTTTTTCCACTTATCGAGTGGTTGATCCGGTAGTGTGTGTTGAAATCTTGTTTTGCATGGCTAGACCACTTTGAAAGATCCTCAGGGTGTTCGGTTGAATGAAGAGAAAGTTCCGCCGGAAACCTCTGGTCACCTCTGCTTCGACCGCACCACCTACAGCCATCTCTGCCAATTCCGGATCACTTCTAGCCACATCTGCTGCTTCAGGATCACCTCCAGCCACCTCAACTGTCTCAGGGCCGTCTCTCACCACCTGTGCAATTTCTATCTCAGTTATCATGGAAATTCCTAGGGCTGACCGATCAGCTCCAACTTATCGAAAACGACACGCAGGAAATTCTCTGATTTTGACATCCGATCTAGGAATCTAGGAGTGTCTAGGCCTCTTCAAGGATCACTGGAATCCTCGAAACAAAATCTGCCAAAGATAGTTCAGAAGCAGAAGAGGCAGAAGATCGTTTGTGAAGAAAAGAAAGAAAATGAGTGCAAAAATGACGATTATTTCTGCATTTTTGTAATGAAAATTGTTCACATCCTCCTACGGAAGATGGGATGTGTTGTGTGTGTCGGGAATAGCGCCACGAGGCATGTTCTGCTAAGCAATCCAGCACTGGAGAGTATAGGTGTGACTACTGCCATAAAAATTGAATAGAAAAATATAACGTAATTGGAAGAATTTGCTTTTAAATTAGAATAGAACAATAGCTTATTAAGTTACAAAAAAACTGAGCTCAAATAGAATCCAACATCGAACATCTTGCTAATTAATATTGATTTAGGCCTATAAATTCGGATGAAAAGCGTATTTAACTTTAAGTCTAATAGCTGAAAGTAATACTTTTAGGGTTTTATATCACTAGTGGTTAACTAATAAAATGGGAATAAAGAATGGCTTTCTTCAAATACATTCAAACCTTGACATCCTGCCTCTACTTGTTGAATAGCAAGCGAAAATATTTTAGGTCATTAGTAATAACATAATATTGAAAATAAAAATACACCATTTAGCGCACCTAACTATTAATTCGTAGTCATTTTGACAAAGTCAAAGAAAAGTGTCCAATCTTGCCGTACCTTCCCCTATTTACGAATGGGGTCTTCGAAATAATTTACAACTGAATAAAAGTAAGACGAAAGCTGTTATGTTTTCAAAGAGAAGTGTCACTCCATTAATTTTGACCATCCGGTTCAAAATGTGTCATCCCTGAAACTCTGGAGTTACTTGGAGGGAAGATTTCTCATGGGACAAACGTTTTCATGATGTTCATCTCGTTGTTCGCGCAAACTGCATATCATCCGAGTACTGCAACCAATTTCATCATATGACAATCTGTGGTTAGTGCATGAATCTCTCCGACGGTGTTCTGCCTTTCGCAGCCCCTCTTTTCGGTTCCCTAACCAGAAATTGTCAAGAATGTTTCGTCATGCAAGAAGAATTATCTGTTCGAGCCAATGTGGATGTCGGTTTTCAAATGAGTATCGGCATGAAATCAAGAGAAGACGCCAGATTATGAACTTATTATCTAAATCTCAGTCAAGGGCAGTGGCGTAGCCAAGGGGGGACAAGGGGGACATACCCCCCCCCCGAAATGAAATCTGAGCAGGGGGACAACCATTGCGGTTTGTATGTATGTGGTAAGAATTTTCTTCATCGAAATATTAATTCATTGCATGTTATGTGAGGATCTGAAATTCTAGCGATCCTCCTTGGTTCTCGCGTGTCCCCTGTTACGCAATGAATGCGAGAGATGTCCATCTATGTGAGTCAGATAGTCGGTCAGGCTCCGACAGTGGTAGATGTGCGCGACCTACTTTCACTACGCCTGTATTGTCCCTCTTCCTGCGAGTTGTTTCACAATTAATGCCGTCTGACACCTGTAAGCGTGCTCTCATCCCTGTCCCCGCCGCAAAGTGTTTGATATAGTTTTGAGTCGCTGCAAATCTCAATAATGAACTCTTCCGATCCCCCTCCAAAAAAAAACGAATAATCGGGCAGGTGACGCTCGCGAGTTGGTTGACACACCCAACACAGAACTCTAAATCCGCTTCGAGCCCGTCGACATCGACTTTATCATCGACCCCGGTCCCTGATGTACAAGAACCACCGACCCCAGAACCAGAGCCTTCTAAAGAGCATTCACAGATCGATAATCCAACGAAAGTGGATATAGCCGATGTTCTGGAATTACGCCTTGCTGGTGGCCTGACCCTGGAGAAGAAGCGGTAAGTGATATGGAATGTTTTTAGTGATAGGTCAACATTAACGCAAAAGTCCAATACATTCATGAATATGCCTACAGAGATTAGTTATTTGTAGTTATTTTTAATTCTTCAAATTAACAAGGTACATCCAAGTAATCTAACAATGATTTGCAGCTGCGTAATTAATTACCGGTACCATTTTTGATTGTTATTGTAATTGCAACTAATCTTTATTTAATTTTAATTTGATTGCGATTATAATTGTAAATTGTAATTGAAAAGCTTACCTCTAATTCTTATTTGTTAATTGCTATTTGTTATTGTAATTGTAATTGCAGTAGATAAATCGCTTTTTAAGAAGAATGAATTAGTTACCTTCATTTAAAAGTAGCCGTACATGTAAGCTTAGGCCTAATCTTGATATTTCTGTCTTTTATATAAAACGACTATTTTTACTAATACTTTTTATAGAAAATATAATTTGCCACCGATATAGTACATCAATGATATGATTGTCTTGCACAATTATTCTACGCCTGATTTTACAAATAATATTGGGCTTATGTGTTTAGAAAATAATTTAAGATACATAGATGTAATAAAATAAATTAGGGATTGACAGTAGAGATTGATTAATTTCATTCTCTTGTAGGTTCTTCATTACACATACTTTGAAAAGTGTGTGTTCAACAAAACTTCCCTCCTCTGGATCAGGTGCTACGCGGAAGTATTACTTGAGTCAATCCCACCTGACTGGAGATAAAAACAAGTGGTTTTACATGTATTTCTTTCATAAACTGAATGGAGTTCTATGCCTACCATGTGTGCTTTTTGCTCCCATCAAAGTAGGAAAGGATGACTCCCAGGATGTAGGAACCCTACTTCGGAAGCCGATGACAAATTTTAAGCATATTTACGGTACAGATGTTTGTAGAGAAAGGTGCTTACACGCATCACTACGCGTACAAATTCCACCTAGAAGCAGTTGAACAGCTTCAGGCAGTTGACGATCAAACTGCAAGTGGTGATATATCCCACAAACTCAACACACAAAATTCCCAACAATTGGAGAACAACCGCTATTTGCTTAAAGCTGTTCTCCACGAACTGGAATATTTAGGGAGAACGAATTCAGGAATTCGAGGTCACAGAAATGAAACTGGCCGCATTGACGTCATAAAAGACGAGACAGACATAGATTACACGCAAGGAAATTTGCGTATTCTGCTCCAGAAGCGTTGCTTAAGAGATTCGCGTCTTGCTGAAATTCTACGCGATAGTCCTAAGAATGCGACATTTCTCTCGCCTGATGTCCAAAATAAAATGATTGAATGCGTTGGATCCAGCATCCTGCAGCAGATCTCGGATGCAATTCGCCAGGCTGTCTTCTTTTCTGTTTGCGCAGATGAAACATCAGACGTATCTCGCAGCGAGCAATTAACCGTGACTATACGCTACGTAGGCGCTCTTGTCCAACGGATTCCGTGTTCGAAGTTGCTTACAATCAAGCAGAAGCTATGTATAAGAAGCTGACAGGAGATGAAATGCCTGTTCGACGTTGTGTAGGCCGCCAGAAACACCGGAATAATGTCGAATATGCTTCAGGTGAGAATCGATGAATATCTACATGTATATCATACAAGTACGTAACTAAGTATGATTATTCGTACATTTCGTTTATAATCCTTGACCGGATCACCAAAGAACGTAAGAATTCCAATTACAGTTCCTAATCCTTGCAATTTTCATACTGTAATAATAATCCTTACTTTCCTTAAATGCATTGATGTGATTTTGACTTGACTGAATTTATATTAGGAGTTTGCTGCATGTTTTTGTCTGCTATTCAACAGTAGGCCAATACTACAAACGTGCAATTTGGTATCCCCTATTGGACTGCACCACTCAGCAGGTGAAGGAGAGATTCACCGAGCAAGCGCTGACAGGTGTGAGAATCGTAGACCTGCTCCCACCGCTCTGCACATCGGACTCTGCCGCGACGGCTGCCCTTTCCGCGTTCAAGCAGTATGCTGACCTTACCGACGGAATTGACGCCTGCATTTGTGAGTTTCGTCAATGGCAAAGCCGTTGGCAAGATGCGGATCCCAAGGTAAGGGAAGCAGTTAACACGATCTCATTGACCCTCAAAAAGTGTGATCCATCCATTTTCCCGAATTTATTCCCCCTTTTCAAGGTGTTCATGACTATGCCGGTTAACCACCGCAACGGCAGAGAGATCCTTCAGCCAACTCAGACTATTAAAGACTCATTTGCGCTCATTTGCGACTCATTTGTTGTCGGACCGACTGAATGGGTTGGCTATCATGGCCATTCATAAAGAGCTCAAAATCAATTACGAGCGTACTATGACGTTATTCAAAGATATGCGATGAATCACGACACTCGTTTGCGACTGAAATAGAGAAGAAATTCGAATCAAACAAGTATCTTTTCCGATGTCATGTCATGTACAATTTATTTACATACTAACATGGTCCATGCATACTAAGTTTTCTTGCTATTTTGTAACTTTTTTGCCGTGGTACATTGTACTTGAACAAGAACATAATTGACAGTATGATATGTACATGTATAACCTGAACCAGAGTATGATTAGTTATTAATCATTTATCATGAATGATGAATGAAAGAAAAAATCAGATCATAATCAAATGGAATATGAATAAATATTGTAAAACACGAAATTATTAGTTATATGGACCCATATCATACCACGTTTATTGTCCCCCCCCCCGAAATGAAATCCTGGCTACGCCACTGGTCAAGGGATCATTCGCAAAATCATCTGTTCCATCCGATCGACGGTCGTCTTCTAGTCCTTTTTTCAAGACTACCGTGTTTTTCCATGTATCCAATTCAAACACAATCCGTGACCGTCATGGAGAGCTGGCGTGTCTGTTGATGTCCTCCGTTTCTCTCCTATGCTTCTCTCGTTTTCTGAGTTTCTATCCATCCGTTCTTGAAGAAATTCGATGCGAGTGGTGCCCATGATCAATCCCTACATCTGTGCAACGCTCATCGTCTACATCGCATTCTGAAATGAGGAGTCCATGCTCAAATTTCCTTCCTCAACTGCGTTTTTCCTCCACTCCCATTGGCTCTTAACACGCCGTGCATTTATCTCCTCAACTTTGCTGTTTCTTGCTGTGCTACGCAAACCCCAGCATCGTGCACACCTGGGCATCTCGCAGTCTGTAAATCTCATTGATATCTCCTCTCCGTCTCGTTTCACTCACACTATCGATCCCCTTGGATTTCCCCGCCATTCACGTCATCCTTTTTCTGCGCCAAGGCCAAGTCACAGATCTGTGGGCCAAGTCTCCGACTCAGCTGTCAATTTCCATCCCACTGTGGTGAGATCTTCAGCCGTATCGCTGCTGCTATCAGCTGTTCGATCATCACGGACACACGCCCCTCCTACGTGTGTTTTTCCACAGACTCTCGCGATTTATACATCACTCGCTTCTCATTTGAGTTGTGTGATGATAGTCGTGAGGATCCAATCGCTGGTTACATTTTAAACAACTCTGGTTCGAGCCCCTAGTCATTCGCATCAGCAAGTCTCAATTTGTCACTTTTATTTTATACAACATGAGTAAGAAAAGGCGCATCCTGATTTTGGATTAGTCATACGCATGTCAAAAGCCCAAATCTCCAAGCTGTCGAAAGACCAATTGATTTCAGTCCTGAGAAAGGCCATCAATAATTGCAACGCCCTAGAAACAGGAAAAACGGCCACTCCACATGCTACTAAGGAAGTCATAGCTGAGATTATGGACAACAAACTAAATAGTCATTTCAAATTAATTGAAGAAATGTTATCCTAAACCATGGAGTCTCAAGAATGTACGCTCTACGTGCGATTCTCTCCAAATCCAAATCAATGAGGTGAAGGAGAAATCTAGATCCACCATATCTATCAGCTTTGACTCTGATGATATTGTAGATGAGTTAGAGCAACGGATGAATCGACGATTGGTGCAGTGACCTCATGAGGCGTTATCAATATGTGAAACTTGGACATTGCACGAGCTCTACCACCCCAGTTACTTCAGGGGCCGTATTAATATGAAAGAAGGTAGACCGTTCTACGTAGAACGATTTTCTTGCTAGTAGAGTGTTCTACCATTTGCACGGTCTTAGAACGTTCTACGATATCGTATTAATAAGGCAGTCTATCACTAGCAAATTCTATTCTAATGACACGAAGATCGCTCAGTAGATCTTGCAAACAATTTATGCAAACGTGCCAACCAGCGTCTTTATGTCATAAGCGATTAAAACAATGTTCGGTGTCCCAACTCATTCATATTTATAATGCCACCGCATAATTTTTTCTCACAAAATTATTAGCGGACCAAATTGCAGTTGTGATAGCTCTAAACCCTTATCCCTAAGAAGGGAAGCATTTGCCCTAACAGTTTTCAGAAAAATGCTAGAACCTGAAAATCTATTACATAAAATCATGCGCCCAAATTTTCAAGATCCCGACACTCTCTCGCTGTCTCTGTCCCCTTTTCAAGAACCCAACAACGCCAATTGTCTTTTATTCCCAGATGTTCTATTTTGCATAACCTAGCAGAAATATGCTAACTTATGTGTTTCCCACAGCTACTGTGCATGTCTTCTATGTATTATGCATTTAAGCTCTGTATATTTCATCTGTGTATCTGCAATGCATGATTTCCATTTCATATAAATAAAACGCATACTACTTGGCGCACTATGATCGTTCTGTTATTTGCATGGGTGGAGATGGGGGCATGGCGGAGTGAGTGGCCCGCGGCGACGTGTAAGTCGACGCCTTACTTATGGAAATACTACTGCTACTATATATAAGCACATGGGCTTATGTTTGGAAATAGACTTTATTTTGGGTAAGAAAATAGAATTTAGGATTTTCAAAAATTTATCTCCAAGCAGAGTTCCGACAAGTCGCATTTTTTCATATCTATGATTCTATTATCTCTTGATGATAAATGATAACACCTCTTATAACGCATGCCCCACTACTGTATTTCACATTCATGGTGTATTCTGTTCAGAAAACAAACTTGGTGACAGGCATGGACAGCTAGGAATCTATGAACTGATCGTAGATATCCAGGCAAAAAAACTGGAGGTCTACTATATCAAAACTCAAGTAATCAAAAACAATTCTACATTATCCAACTTTATCAAAGATAGATGTGGAAAGAAAGTAAAAAAAACAACGCAGCCTTTTTATTTTGCAGTGATTTTCCTCTTTTATGCTAAATTCCGAGGATTCCATAGAGAGGTTCTTTGCTACACAGTTAAAAAACAGACGAAAACTCTCACAAGAGTGTCATAGCTTATATAATGTGTCATAAGTGTCATATAATTACTTCATTTTTCCATTCGTCAGTAATACACTCGTTTTAGAAATTTCACTCGATGCCTATCGAGGACCAAAATCTCAGAGAGCAGCATTTGGCTATTTTTCATTTTGGCAAAAAATAAACCAATATTTCAAAGAAATGCAATGCAAAAATGATTCGGATGACGCAATCCTCCGCTGTTGACTGCTTTCTGATCCTGTATAACATTATCTACAGTATCAAACTGTGGCAATGGAGCTTCAGACTCAGGAACAATAAGGCGATTGCATTCTGCGCATTGTTTGCCGACACCTCTTGCAACATAACCCAGAATATAGTACTGAACACGTTTGCTGCTTGAATCAATAGGCCTATATGTATTGGGCTCTTCATCTAATTTAGATATCATATTCAATAGTTGATTTATGTCTTCGTTGCGTGGAGGTGATTTAACATCGAGACATTCATGCATCTCGTCAAAAATTAAATTCGAATACTTCTTTAAAGAAACAACTTTAATTCGTTTCTTTTTCTGCAAGTTTTGATCGATTGACTGATCTACGACAAAATTCAACACTAGGATGTTTGTAACCCATGTGCATCATGAAAAATTGCGTCGGACTGGTCGGGTTATGCGAATGTTGGGTTGGATTCGAATTTTGAAAATATGTTGTCGGATCGCTTTCGATCGGATTTAATTTTTGAGTCGTCGGATCCGATGCACACCTATAGGCTTCCCATTCAGGCAAGAATTGACATTAGACTGACCTCTATAGCGTGCAGGTGCCGCATTAACCAAGCCCCGTCCTACCTTTCGACCTTCGTTCAGCCTGTATCATCATTGCAAGGCCGTAAACTCCTCTCTGATTCCATTCCTTCACTTGACACATCGTTTGTACGCCACCGGACACTTGGAAGACGTGTGTTGTCTCGATGGCATGGAATGACATTCCACATAAAATTACCGAAATCGCCTCATTCGCCCGATTTAAGTGTTCGATCAAATGCTACTTTTGTGATCACGCAAATTACAAAAATAATAGTATACTCGCATCTCATCTATATATTGCACATTATATATCATATTGCGTTTGTATCATTTTTATATCATTATGTTTAAATGGCATAGAGGTCATCTTCAAATGAATACTTGAATTTAGTATTCACAAAGACAATGGTAGCCATTTTTCTTCCGGGATAAAATGCTAAGTAGGATGATATCTGGACAAGCGCTTTAAATGTACTTGCATTATTATAGGAATATTTTATCATTTTGTAGTTGATCTGTAGATGAAATCTAGAGGAAGGTTTAGACCACGGTCACATCTACATATATTTTGATGAAGATTTTTCTTATTTGCAGGTATTCATTTTACCAAAGCAAGTTTCTTCAATCAAGTCATTAAATGGCAGCAGCTGCAGCAAGTAA
The DNA here is from genome assembly GCA_907163375.1 of Prostheceraeus crozeri. Taxonomy (NCBI): domain Eukaryota; kingdom Metazoa; phylum Platyhelminthes; order Polycladida; family Euryleptidae; genus Prostheceraeus; species Prostheceraeus crozeri. The sequence continues at coordinate 23,192 of CAJQUW010009733.1, read as the reverse complement.
GTAAAATTGCTCTTCTCTGGTACATATTGTTGCTGTTTATTATATACTTTGATGACTTTCATACACGCGACTTTAATAAGCTTCATCACTTATCGTACTCTGCGCACTTGTACCGCAACCATATAATCTCAATTCATCATTATTCTAGGAGAAGCTGGCAGATTAATAACGAAATACACTAAAATGCTTCCATGAATGGACTGGACGCGATAAAATTTGCAGAAGGCAAGTAAATCCGAGATATCTCAGCGTATGCACTCCACACAGCCCCCTGTCATTCTTTCTGCACACTATACTAGCGTGTGTGTGTGTGATTGTTTGAGGAAAAAAGCTGCGCTTCGGGAAAAATCAATAGCTCTGAAAACTGCTTCGAAGTTGTGTTAAGTAACCATTAGGGAAGATATCAAATAAAATTGAAAACTGATTACTGACAATGCTTATTTGCTTTGCTAAATTTGCTTATAATTTTTGAATCTGTGCCGAAGACCTCACAGGAATGGAGAATATGCCGTTGTCAGAATGATATATATCGACAATATTTTCAATTTCTAGACTCCAATAGAATGTGATCTCTTAAATCTCGATAACATATCAATCAATTGAACATATCAAGTTCAAAATTAGAACTAATTAAAAATTATATAAAATCTGTCACCTTTGGAGCAACTGACATAGAACTGCATGAAAATCTGTATCAAAATACGTCTGACAGGAAGTAGACTTGAGAACTCATTAGATGTCCATATCACGGAAAACGTTGTCTAAAAAAAGGGCGGAGCATTTATATAAGGCAGACAAGGTAGGAAGAAGTATAAAGCCCATATTAGGCCTACAGTTAGGCCTACCGAATTTGATGTAAATAATAAGCGAATATTTCTCAGTAATTCACTAAGAATTTTGTCTGCATGATCACAACCAATTTCTCTTGTGCTCTGTTGATTGTAGGTTCCTGGACTGTCGTCGTTATTGCTGATGATCCTGAAATGAACAAAGTCTTGCAAATGTTGCCTAATTCAACTATTGCTGAAACAATGCAGAGATGGCGCGACGAATTGCGGCTATTTGGAAACTGGCATTTCACATCAGACAACCGTCAAATAACCTTCAATGACGATGTCGTAATTGACCAAATAGAAGAGACATCCCTCAACTCAAAAATTATCACATTGAGGGCCACATTATCAACAATACCAACAACAAGATCTAATTTCGATATTACTGTTTATTTGAACAATGAATGTCATATCATTCATGCGCGATTGAGTGATGTGTTACGGAGAATTTTGCCTAGTACTAAAGGAATGTCTTTTGAATATGCTGGAAAGCCTCTGAATCTAAATAAAACTGTAAAGCAAGCAGGGTTGGAAGAAAACAGCGTCATTTATGAAACAGGATACTCTCAATTTGTTAAGTTATCAAATGGATCCGTGAAGATAATACACCTACCGACTGATGCCTTAGGGAGTCAATTGAAAGCTAGGATAGTTGATTTCGAGGAGGGAGATTTTGACCTCAGATACAGAGGAAGACCACTGAGTCTGCATGAGTCGATCAAGGAGTTGAATGACATCGTTGAAGTATTTACTACACAAGTAGTTGTCAACATGGGTCAACATGGTTCATTCAGTTGGAACTTAGGCTCAGGAGCAATCAAATTCTCAGACTTTGTCTTTCAGCTATCAAATGAGAGCGGAATTCCTAGGGATATACTGAATAGGACTGACTTTTCCTGCGTGGGATGTGGTCGCAGATTTTACAAATCAGAGGAGGAATTTCAAGTGCTGCTCGTCAACTGCTGTCGTGAAAAGTGTCTTACAATGAATGCCATACAACATTCAAATCAAGGTGAGATTCGCATGAATCACGATCCTCGTTGAAACCAACACTGCTATTTCAAATTTACTCAGAACTTTAGGAGTCTTGGGGTTTTCCAGGGGCTTAGCCGGAAACTATCGCTTTTCGGAAAATGATTATCGGTATCTTAAAACCAAACGCTTACCCTAAGTAAGTATTTGGAATAGCATTTGGCACAACTCATTTTGTGCTCTAAAAATCAGATGTAGCCTTCAGTGGACTGGAGAATTAGTCGACCATCGAGGGATTTTCTATTGGAGGGGGATGCGTCATTAGTGACATCGCATTGAGTTTTGTTTTCAAAACTACTGAAAGTACTCACCAACAATCCCGCATTCAATTAGCCCTTGACAATATACGCTACATGCAGACTACAACTGCCGGTATATGACTGAAGCAGACATCTCACACCCAGTGGCCGAGGAGGGATTTCAATCTCGAGATTGGTGAAAAACACACTTGGGCTGCGGGGCAATATAGCGGATCACACTTTAAGGCTAACTAGTAGAGTTCTATCCCGAAATCACTGTCAACCGACTGACTCTTTCCTTTACATGGTCCTGTCCATTCTGTATCACATTTGTTTGTTTGATTAACACGCTTACTTCAAATGTGCTAGGCCTCGACCGTCCCCATTAACACTGACCCCGAGGGTTGTTCAATAGATCACTCATTAAATTACAACGCAATCAGTGAGGACTCATTAAAAAAATGTGTTCAATAGAGGCATCATAAGATGACTCCTCATTGAGGCCTCACTATTTTTGTTCAATGAACCAATCACAAGGGAAGATCATTGAGGATTATCTATGAGCACCATATACACGTCATAAGCTGCATCACTAATTGGATTCATCACAAAGCGTTTGAGATAATTGAGAGAGAATTTGGTGTAATGAAAAGTCGTTTCAGATGTTTGGATAAGAGTGGTGGTCCTCTCAGATTTTGTCCTACTAAATGTGCTCGCATCATCAATGACGTGTCTTTGTTGCATAATTTGGCGATCGAAATTTGTCTTACTGGAGACATGCAAGTGCAAGTGAGACTACAAGCGATTCTGATGACGAATTTCAAAGTGATAACCATCAAATTTCGATAAGTGATATTCATAGCATTGAAGGTTTAGAATCGAGAAACAGTATCATAAGTATGTTCCAATGAAGTCTTTAAAAGTGCATTTTTTGTATATAATCGGAATTTGAATATATCAATGGTGAAAGTTGTATTTTTGTCTCGTATATTATAATATTTCTTGGGCTATTTCACTACATGTATTTCGGCCTAATTTGAATAATAAAGACGGAGGTGGTAAAAAGATGATCTGTAATAATGATAAGATTTAACCAAATTAGTGCAAATGTGAAAGACAAAAAACAAAATTGAGGTCATAGATAAATTTTATTTTAACAATAATCAACTTCATATTAGCAAAGAGAAACTTAATCGAACACAGTTACTCACTATTTTGCAATTGAGATAGCTTCAGTGAATAATATTGCTTTTGCATTGTCAGAATTTCAGCTTGTAGGTTCAAGTTGGAATTTTGAAGTAACGCATTTTCCCTCTGAATGTCAGAAGTTGTTCTTGCTCGGGCTCTTGTCGCATCTTGATCAGTATTAGATTTTGGCAGAGTCCAAAATGTTTCTTCCATGGTTTTTTCGCACTTTCAGGAGGCTGATCAAATGACTGTGGATTCGAATTAGATGGCTTAGAAAATATTAACGTCTCTTGAATCGCAGAACTTGAGCAGTCAGTTCCCGCGTCAGCAGCTAGTTGTAACGCGTCAATTGTAGCAGGAAGTCCAAGAGGTGAATGCTCCTGAATGCCGGAGATTTCTTCCTCCACTAGGCGAACTTTTCTTCCAATGGAGTCAGTTTTGGAATCGGATTGTTTTGTTTTAAGTTCCCAGTAATCGGCATGGTCCTTCTGATTTCTTGTACTTTCTTCTTTACATGTACTTTCATTACTTGTACTTTCTTACTTTCCGCTTGACCGCTCCACTTGGAGCTTTCGCCTGAGATCAGCCCACTTTCTCTTTACACCGGAAGTGTCTACTTTATTGACATCGGTCTCTATCTCTTTCCAGGCTTCCTCTTTATCCTTATTGATGGTATCAGAATTATTATTGCTACACAAAATTTTCCAGCGTGCAATGCAGCCGTCGACTAGCGCATGTAATTCTTCTTCTTTGTATTTCGGTGCTCGTTTGGTCATCTTCTTAGACTCCATGTAGACGCAAAGTTCAGCATAACATAAAGGGAATTCTCAGACAGTTGGCAGGCTGCCTATTGGCTTACTCAGTTAACGACAAAATCATGTGACGATTACGCCATTTTCGAAGTAGGTCAGATACTGACGTATATTTTAATGCGTGTGTGCCTTATGAGGGAGTTGATTAAACGAATTTATTGAGGCCTCATATGAGACACACGCTAATTCCTCAGTGAGCCCCTCAATGATTCCTGTCTATTGAACAACCGACCGGATTCCCAAATATATGTAGTCATAAGAAGCTTCATGAAAATGAGTCAGCCGGTTGTTCCAGAGATCGCTCGTTAAACCCGCTCATTGAGTGCGTGCATTAAACTTTTCAAAGAGGCCTCACTAATCTTGTTCCAAAGACCCGCTCATTAGCAGACCTCATCACAAACCAAGGCTGCATAAAGAAGAATGCGATTGACCTACATTCGTGCGTCATGTTTACGTCAGAAATGATCGAATGCTTGGCAGACCAATCATAATGCGATGATGATCCAAAATTACGTTCATGTGCATCAATTCATCACCTCTGTCAGTTATTGTGACAGCATGGAATCTAAAGGAGCGAAACGATCGCCGCGATTTACCGAAGCAGAGCTTCATATTTTAGTAGATGGCTGCATCTCAAGGTGGCATATCCTTTGTTCAAACATCAACACTGATAGTATGAATCATGAGAAGCAAAAGGCGTGGTTGGATGTAGAGAAGGAAGTAGCATGTGTGAGCACGAGAACATCAAGACGTTGGCAAGATCTCAGAAGAAAGGTACAAGTGGAAAGATCGAAGGTCAAGCCGAAGGCTCAGGAGATCAATCGCTTGCGGGCCATCACCGGCAGGTATTGCAACACCACATTGTGAGTCCTTGAAAAAAGTAAAAAGGGAAAAAAGAAGCTTTTTTCATTTGACCTAAACACTTGCTAGCAAATCTTTGTAGCACATTTCCCACTGCTACACGGCGAATATCACCCTATAATTACCTTAAAATATTGTATTTAACATGCTTTTCCCTTCTTACTTCTCAGATGCAGCTATCATTACTACTTTTCTTCACTTGTACCACATTTTGAACAAATCAGATGACTATGGTGTAAAAATCGCTTTGCATTTCAGACTTTAACGGATCTACTGAGTCATATTTATCAAAGCACCACAAAAGAAAGAATGATGTCCGAAGACTGACAGATACAAGTGATCATCATCAGAATGTTGCTGACGTGCTAAATAACCAAAGTAAGAGTCGGAACATATTCACAAACTTCTAATATCAAATTTTCTAACAGCTTTCCGTTATCACTTCCAGTCATGATATTTGATGACGATTGGAATTTAGTTGAAGGTAAGAATTCTGCGATAAATTAATCAAACAAGTATTTCACAGCTTTTTAGATTGGAAAATCATACCATTCTATGGGACATGCATTACAGTTGGAAATTCTCCTTGATCATTAAGGCTTTAAATTCAAAGACGATTCCAGATGATCAGAAATTATACTTACTGACACTGAGCTTGTATTTTCTAGAATGACAGTACATATCAGAATGTTCAAAGTTATTATGTATGCAGGGTATTTTAAAACTAGAAGGACCGAACGGTCATTTTTGACTGCTACTAAAATAAGGAATGTTGTAGTTTCCATGATATTCTATTTTCAGATTTAGTTTTTCTTGACTTTTCCTGAATATGCAGTGGCTTCATTTTAGACGCATCAAAATTTGATTGGACCTATTGCATCCTTTGTTTTACGTGTGTCTACCTACAAGGACTGGACTGGTCAAAAATGACAGCTTAGAATTTTCTACTTTGGATTATTTCCGAATAGAAATTGGAGCAAGCGTGTAGCTTCGAAGCAGATTGCTGCCTTGTAAAAGCTGAATGAAATGTATGGCATGAGGAATGACAGATAAACCATAGGCTACGCATAATTTATCATAACATTCACTTATATTTAGTTACAGCTGAACCATGGCAATTCATTTACATAAATCCTAAATACTATTCACAATTTCATGAAAATTCATTATGCAGAAACACGTGTTTCAATTTTGCACAAATTCCGTTGGCATACCAACATCAGACATTTATTATTGATGTCTGGAAACAAACAGCCAAGAAGGAGAAGATGTGATGAATTGGGTCATGGAATTCATGAGTCAGACTATGTAGATATCATGACTGCTTCATTTGCAACTTTACGGCTGAAGGTGATCGAAGCAATGTGTGGCCAAAAAGGCTCACTGCTAATCAGGTACTGAGTTGCAAAGAATTGATTGGAATGATTCTGAAAACGACGAAGACATAGTAGACGAAATTGACGGGCTTGTGGACTACTGTGACAGGACAGTGAAAGTGTTCACGAAACAACTGAACAACGAACAACTAACATCATGTTCACGGACTGAACGGGGAAATATTTCTTCTTGTGATTGCGAACATGAACGAACGCCTGCGGAGAAAATCTTTCGGTAATGACCGAATCCAACGGCGTGCGCTTATAAGGAATTTGATTAGCATGCAAAGAAGAATCCCGGATACGATTGCATATTACAACACTGCGAAGTGTGGAGTTGATGTTTTCGACCAGATGGCCAGATACCATTCATGCAAAAGTTGTAGTCGGCGTTGGGCAATGGTGGTGTTCTTCAACCTCATTGATATGGCGGGAATAAAATCATCGACAATATTTCGAATGATAGCTGCATATAGTTACGACCAGAGCATGTACTACTTCTATTTCAAGACAATGTGCAGATAGAGACAAAACAGAAGTAGGCCTCCTGAAAATGCATTGCAGTCGATTCAAGAGTCGCAAGTGTTAGTCGGTGGTGAAAATGACAGCATGGCTATTCAAATAAATCTGCAACAATGCGAAGTGTGCAAAAATACTGCTGTGGAAAATACAGTCCAAAAAAAGAAGCAGCTGCTACATGTGTTCATTGCTACTGAAATGAAGTAAATAGGTAGGTTTATGTTGTTCTACTTTTTTGAGCCAAATTCAGAAGTTGATTGGATGTTGATTGGATAAGAAAATTTTCTTGTAGGTCACCTGATTTATGTGATAGTCGAATTTGATGGGATCTCTTTTCAAACTATCTCATTATCACAACATCATACATGATGATATCATGTGTGTCATATTGTGCAATACAGGTTTAGATATGATATTATAACATCGGAAATAATGGGTATGACTAAAATAGTAACTGATGTATTAATTAAGTGAATATTTAATAGTAAATGTATGAAAAACGATTAATATAATACTTAAGCTATATGCCGGTCAATTTTGACTGCTTTGGTCCTTCTAGACAGTGAAATTTCTTGGTCCTTCTAGTGTTAAACAATCTATCAAATTAAGACAGAGCCTCGAGATAAGTTTTAAAACACTGGTAGAGACAACGACAACACGTTCAAAATGGTTCTGTGGTTCTTCATTCTGTTGCAATGCCAAAATCAACGTCGATCAACCAAATGTTGAGTTGGTGAACACCATCACATCCCTCACGTTTCCGAGCGACTTCTATCCACTGATCGAGTAAACTGGCTGCATGTACTAAACAATACACTCGATGAGTGTCCATCATGCATTGCACGTACCTACTTCTCTCTCAGCTTCAGGACGATTCAGAGGACCTTATCTTTTAACAGGTTGGTGCTCTACCGCACTGCCAGTTCGGCGATTTGTGGGTGGATCGATAATAATGGGTCTGCAGATTTAGCATGACATAAATTGCCAGCGAGAACACTGAACTTAGCTGTTCGAGATTTTTTAGGGCTATGTGAAGGATGAGGCTTACATGCCTCTACTTCCAACAAATCTAACTTTATTACGACATTGCATTATTGAAACAGTAGCGACAGTGACAAATGTCATGTTCACTCACGTATGGCATGAGCTGGATTATCATCACGAGACTTGATTAGAACACTTGCATATGTTGTAAATAAAATCAGTGCCTTGCCACAGAATGAAGAACCACAGAGTCATTAAGTATTTTAAAGTTTACTTAGGGCTGTGTTAATTCAATAGATCGATGCAATCTATTTGTAGTGTCCAAAAAGTTATGTGCCTGGATGCGATTTTCCGCTAAGTTTGAACTCCGACATTATTTCTTCTTCAACACAGTGATGTCTGATACATATCTCCAGATGCTTAAGGAATGTGTCCTTAACTTGCGCAGAAGTGCAAATTGTCCTGTTTAATTATGTGGGTGACCCACCATACTTTGCAACCAAGGTACGAAATTTTATCGTCCAAAAAATTGGTGTGATAAGTCGAGGATGTGACCGTGAGTGGCCTCCACGTTCACCTGATCTGAATCCTCTCGACTTTTGGTTCTGGGGATGGATGAAAGCGAAGATATTCAAACATGGCAAGCCACAAAGACTTGACCAGTTGAAAGAACAAAGCATTGATATCTGTAATGAAGTCACCCGCAAAGAATTTGCTGTAGATGTTTTTGATGTTATCGACGATTGACTGCAGTCATTGATTGTGACGACGATCAATTCGAACACACGATTTGAACAGTTTTATCATCAAATATAGGCATTTTGATGTTAGATAAGTAAACTCCCATTTATTTTGCCCAATGCTACATGGTTTGTGATGTAAAAGTTCATTGTTTTTTATGCAGATATTCAATTTAAAGATGAAGCGACTTTACCGATACCCTGTATATTATTGTATATTTCTGAAACACCCTGTATTTTCCTGTGCGCTCTCCTTCCCGGAAAATGCGAAATAAAAATGTTCTTCATCTAAAACCGGAACAAATCAAAGATAAATCCAAGACGACGAAGAGCACTCTAGCAGCTTTCAGTGCCACGGAATTAGATTCATACGCGCGCGCTTCGGTTTCTAGAATGGAAGTATCGTATCTGTCCTTAACAACGAAATGGCACATCACAGAATTAGACAACTTGCTCCTTCTCGAATGAATAGTTCGTATATCGCTTACTACTGGAAATGGCAAACAATAAGCTGCCAGTCGGTTTTGGACACCAGAGACAGTGAGTGAGTGGCGTGCGTTCTGTGATATCACTTCGCACACACATCGCTGTCTGGCTACATTGTATGCATTATGCAGCGAGGAATGCTAAGAAGAGGATGGTGAAATCAAAAGGTGAACTATTTTTGTGCGCCTGCTATTTTCTTTAATAGTGATCGGAAAGACCAGCATTATGGAGAAAACTTGTGTGCAATGATCTGAATTCTTCGAGTCTGAAAGAATCGTGGTAATCGAAGCACTTTGATGGACTTCACTGGAATCCACGCACGATTTTTTCCCTATCTCTGTAGGCTATTAGAATTCTTCTGTGCCCACTTAGTAAGTTCCAGCATGTGCCATCGGTTTGAATTAGTCTTCACTTCTAGTAAACTGAAAGAGTGAAACAATCTAATTAAGTGTTCTATGAAATTATTATGAAGCACACTGAGGTGATTTCATTCCGAAACATTCTGAGGTAACTGCTTCCAAAACAAGATGGCTTTTTCAGCTGCCTTTTAATGGCAATATCAGCTGTTAGACTAGGCGCCGTTCTTCATCAAAGTTGCTAGATGTTAAGAACAATCAAATTTCTGAACCATTCAATGGTTGTAGATTTCTTAGATTTTTGTCTTAAGGCGGTGCATTGCAAACTATTCTATCAAAGCGTCTTTATACTGAAAAAATGATTAAAGAAATTCTAGAATTTTTAGAAATGATAATATCTGTGAATCTTTACAAACATGCTGACAATTGTCGGGTTTCAGCTTCGAAAGAAGACATAAAGACACGCGCGAGTTTCACTGACGTACATGTATAGTCGATTTTCCGTGACTGTGAGGAAGCAGAATTCGGAATGGACTATTTTGTTGGCGGTGTCTTCACATAACCCAGACAAAGAGACATGGAATAAAAGACAGATTTGCCGACGAAAGAATGACTGATTCTGCAAAGCTTGATTATCAAACCACATTCAATGCGAATTGATCTAATCAGTTAACACCGTCATTATCTACAAGATTAAGAATGATATATCATTGACGGGTTTTGTGGCCATCATGCTCGATGAAACGTCCGATGCAAGCAGCAGATCTAGATTTATGACAGTGCTGAGGTGTGTCTATCCGTTTGGAGATGTGGTCGAGCGCGTCATTAGATAATGATAGATCCGTGTCTACTTTTAGCCACCATGCTTTTGATTCCTAAGGAACTCGACAGTGAGCAAAAACTGATCGGACGGACAAATGATGTAGACGCAGTGATGGCAGGCCATCCTAGCGGGTTGCAAGCACTCGTCAAGAAGCTTTTTCCAAATATATATTGTTTGTGTGATGCTTTGGACATGTGATGAACTTTCACAATCTTTGTAACGTTTACAGTTATTATTACTACATGTTTTCATATGCCTGTATGGCTTATCCGCTTTCTTACTTTATACTGCAACCACACATCTTGTCTTGACCAATCGGCAAATGCTCGATTACCATGAGTTTCTTCTGCTCGTTGGATTTATGACTCGATTGGTCCATGCACTGATAGAACACAGGTCCGAATAAATTGGCCTATTTGACAAATATAAGTGATTGGAATGATTATGTAGCAAATGATGCTAGTGGGCTTTGCATGCACTAGCATTGAATTATGCAGTTCGTCTGTGTCAGGGTTGGAACTGTTCGCCTTGGCCTTCGCTTTAAACTTTTTGATAAACAGCATTATTTAGTAATGTTTATCATAACCGTCTCAATACAAAGAAAGTAAGACGCTGAATGAAGGACTGAATTGTAGTGCTACTATGCATTTTATGCTATTCAAATAAGCATGCTCAATTATAGGCTACCATGTGGTTCATCTTATCATATTAGGGTACACTCGGTTAATTTGGACACTTTGAGGTACTCCTATCTTTTGCGTATGTACATACTTAAGTATTTCACGTACGTATGCAGTTGCTCTTCGTCTTGTGGCTGCATTCATGATTGTCATGTGATGTCATTGTGTTCTGGGGATGTGTGCGCATTGAACATTCAGTCTATCAAGTTCTTGTTCGGAAGTTCGCTGTTAGAATTATTGTCGACAATGGGTAGAAAGAAAGACCTTACAGAAAGTCAACTTGCCTGTGTTTTAGAATTGAAGAAAGCAGGCATGAAACAGAAGGATATCGCAGAGCAGCTAAATATTTCCGATGCGACCGTTTCCAAGAGACTGAGAAAATCTTCATTGTGAGACGACAAGCTTTTGCGACGTTTATGCCGCAAGAATCGGTATTCTTCGTCAGCAGAACTCAAAGAAGAAAATCTGTTCTTCGAATCAGATTTTCTTGGATTTGTTACTGGTGGCGTATATTTTCGCGGAATGTCATTATGTGAATGTGTGTGCATGTCAGTTAGTGCTCTTTTCAATTGTTAAGTGTACAATTCAAAGTTTCTGATGAAAATTTGAAGTTCTTCGAATCAGATTTTCTTGGATTTGATACTGGTGGCGTTTATTTTCGCGGAATGTCATCCTGCGAATGTCTGTGCATGTCAATTAGTGCTCACATTGAAGTCAATATAATTCATCCCATTCATACGGATGATTCCACCTTCTTTCACCAATCCCTAAAAGCCCTCTAGCCGTTGAGGGATCAGCCCAAACTCGTTCATCTTCACGAAATCATCCACTTCATGAGGCTTACAGTGAAAGCTCGAATATCGGCATCTGTCTCAAATCTTGGTGCCAGGATACCTACCCAAAAGCAATGTCTTGGTACTCAATAATCAATTTAAGAACTCGAACACTAGACAGACGCTCGAGTAGCGGGAACTTAATTTTTATAATTTAATCAATTAGATAAACTGAATGGTCTCCACTGATCAGTTACCTTCTGATAAAAATATGCTTAAGTCTTTATTGTAGTTATACAGAAACTTGATCGCACATTTCCCTAAGCCTTCTCGCCCTCCTGTTTTCCTTTGAGCAGCGATTTCCTAGACGGGACCTGTATCACTCAAAATGGCCTTGAAAATCACTGGTTGAATCGTATGACATACAAACAAATAAGAGCCAATATTCATAGCTGCCTTCCATTTACAGATGCTACAGATGCTTTGACAATGACAACTAAAAAGGAATCGATAGAAGGTATGTCACAACAGTTGTATCAATTCATGGGGAGGGAAGTCACGCTTAATATTGATTTAATTTACTTTCAGTGCCTCTCAGTTTATGGAATCGCATGGATTCATCTTGGTTGTTTCAGGGATGGCGAGAGGTAGATTTATATCTCCCAGCAACACCAACCGTCGGGCAACTTCGCGAAGCACTTTCCAAGTTAATAAATAAGACTCCAGACAGACTTGGCATCAGAAGACGTATAGGCGTTTCATCAACCGGCACAAAGCTATATCGGGCATGGGACGGTAGAGTTGAAATATACACGGACGCAAAAGGGGAAAAATACGCACCAAGTGATGTGACAATGAAAACAATCGAGTGGCTGAATTATGATGACGCCGAATTCGTTGTACCACCAGGACGACGTCAGGCAATTTCAATAAGACCACTTTACAGAGCCAGCATTTCCTCAGAATTTGGCACTCATAAATAACCATGGACAAAATTACGACCATGAGATAAATGCGCCTGCAATAAGGCAACGCACACATTTATGTGATGTGGAACTATACTCTGTGCGTGCTCGAATAGAACCCGCACTTGACTGATTGCTAGTCGTCTCTTATGTCCATTGCTTATCTATGAGACCAACTATCATATAATAAATAATTTTCTCATGACATTTATGTACATTGATTATAGCATGCTCTTTGTCGAAATTGATTGGTAGGCCTAAATATTTTATGTGGTGAGATGCCATTTCGGCCAAAATCTATTACTGCGGCGTGGAGTAAGATTACTTGATGCTGTCATGAGACAAAAGTTCATTGAGCATTTGTAATCATTCCTGTTTTTTAGTTTCTCTACTTGTAAATTATCATCAACTGCAATTTTCTTCTGAGTCGTGGTAGAATCTCAGATAGGAAGAACACTTGAATACCTGATCATTGACTCTATACCACCTTCCTCGGATAAGTAGCACACACATTAAAGCATCAAACGATCTATGTGTGTGGGAAATCAGTGGACTATTCGAGCAAATATGGCATGTGAGTTCTCTGTATCGAAAATGACAGCTCACTTTCCAAACTCAATTGTCGATAATCAAAAATACTAGCACCATTGGATACTTTTCGTACATATTTCTACACAAATTGACTCCAATGCGAAAAATTACCTTTTCTCTCCTTTGTTTACATTTAAATAAAATACTAAAAAATCATTCCATTATCTTTCTGCTCGCGTAAAATTGATTGGAAACAACAGGCATACACTGATCAACACATCAACATGGTTTGGTTCACAAGACTTTCATTGATTCTCAAGAACTTTCTGGCCCTTTATCCCATATCATCGCTCTGTCTTTCGAACGGAGGGAGACACCACTTGAATGGAAGATTTCAGATATAATACCAGTACCAAAATGTAAGAATCCAAGGATTGAAGACCTAAGACCTATTTCTGTTTTACCTGTTTTCAATAAAGTAATGGAGCAATACGTCTTGGACTCAGTGAAATCCAGGCTAGTGGATATGTATGATTCCAATCAGTTTGGATTCCGCCCTGGGTACGGCACTATACATGCACATGTGCGATTACATGAGTTTATAACTCAGAATCTTGATATGAGGTTTTGTAAAGGTGTCCTAATAATTACTTTTGACATGGAAAAAGCTTTATATAAATTAAATCATTCAAATCTTTGTACTACGATTAATTGTGAGAGTTTACCTTATGACTTCAAATTATGGATTTGTGATTACCTTCAAGGTCGACTTCAGCACGCCAAGATTTCTCAACGACATTTCAGTTCTTTTATCCCTGTGACCTCTGGCGTGCTTCAAGGTGGAAAACTTTCACCTTTTCTGTTTTGTTCGCTAATGCAAATGCTATAGTTTCGTTGTACACGGATGACATAGTCATTGCTATTCCTGTAGCAAAAGATCTTACTTATGACGTATCGACATTGGTTTATCATGAGATAGAAGGTATTGATTTCTCGTGTTCTCAAAATGGACTTAATCGTAACAAGACGAAAGTAATGTTTGCTTCGATCTCTGCATTAATTTCTCCTCCAAGTGATATAGAGCTCCAACAACAGCTGAGCATCCTTGGGGCAATTTACAGTTCTGGTATGACTTGGGATCTTTACGTGAAAGAAATTTGCACTCGATCAACTCAACGACTCCATGTTTTGAAACGGTTAAAACGATATCTACCTAAAAAAGACTTGATCACCTTGTATAACGCGACTATTCTCAGTATTCTCGAAAGTAATTCTGCCCTTTTGATCGGCTTGAGTAACAAAAACGCAGAGAGAATAGAGAAGATCCGTAGGCGATCTCATCGCATCATTTGTGGCAACGACTGTGTTTCCAAATCATTTGTACCGATAGCCACTCGTCGACGTAACAACGCACTCAAACTTTTTCGTGACATTTCTCTGTTGCACCTTATTCCGAGACGATTCGATCGTTCACAACAGTACGAGTTACCTTTTCACGAACTTACTACTTGAGACAATCATCATCTTTTGTTCTATGTTCCGCAAGAATCATGAATATGCAACGTTTATGATTCTTCTTTCGTAAAGTATTAAGCATGGTTCTGTATCATATGACTTCTTGTACTTTTTGTGTGACTTGTGATTACCATTATTTTGAATAAAGACATTTTACTACTACTATTTTGGATTTTTATACATATCATGCAATATTTTGGAATTTTAACGAACATTGTGGCACTTTTTATCTGATCTTCAAATACATGCATGCTTTTATACGTAAGGTGCAGTTAAGAGCATAGAAATAAACTGTTTATCTGAAGTTCGCTAGAATGGAAATTGACTCAAGGTCGCGGCACATCCGGGGGAACTAAGTTGGGGCATGAAGAACCAATTAAAAGCTTCGATTTACTCATGTGACTGATTCTAAGCCAATGATACAGACGTTGGCAAGTGCATCTAAGTGAAAATGCGTGCGATTTATGTGCCGTTATTGTGCATTGCATGAAGCTTAATTTCCATTCTAGAGGTTATATTGTTGTCAATTTCTATGGTTAAGAGATATGTGTATAAACGTGGTTCAGTCAATAATCACTTAGACTTGACATCAAATATTTACGTCATTGATCCGGTATTGATAATGTGAATTGACATGGATATGTAGGTGGCAGGTCAGTGAGTTTCATTCATTGTCATGCTTTATCGCAGCTATAAGACAACTTCAACGCTTGTCGTAGCTTGCAACAACGCAGTTGAGGACTGCGGTGGGACAACGCAGTTGACTACCGAAGTGTTATTAAGTTTCTGAACTTAAAGAAAGTCCCACGGAATGAAATATTGCAGCAGTTGCAAGATGTTTGCGGTGAAGATTCTCCATCACGTGCTACATCTTACAATTGGGTACGATAGTTTCGAGGTGGTCGAACTTCAGTCTTCAATGACACAACGAAAAGTGGACGTCCAACAGAAATTCCGCAATCGAAACATCAGGTGTGTGCTTCTTTGATCCGTGACAATCGGTGTATCATAGCATTTTTTAACACGTTAACTAGGCGACAAAATGTCGCCTAGTCCCTCTCTTTGTGTCGCCTAGTGACCAAGATTTTCAGTCACTAGGCGACAACACCAAAAATTGAAGAATTGTGTTGAGAAAGGTTGTATTTTGTTGCATATTCACATATACAGTATATGCAGTGTTTTTTAAGGGGTTCCACACGCACGGATCGTGGGTGTGAAATCATCCACCATGCGCGTGGAATTATTGAAATGAAAGGAGCACTGTACTTTTTTGACATGACTTTAAAACAGTGCTTTTCAACCGGTGAGACGGTACGCACAAGTGCGGATGAGATGCTGGCTACTGATGAATACATATTTGACTCAAGCTGTTAACTTTTCTCTCGTTCATAACGATTCAGACTTATTCACTCGCTCATCACATCAGGCTGTGTACGCACGTGTACACACGTTGTCAATGAATTGGCAAATGAATGAAGCAACCGATATCTGATCCCCGTTTGTTACGTTAACCTTCTCATTGGTTATTGTTCTCTTTCGAATGACGTATTTTGCTATTCATTAATAGAGACTGATCTGTCGAATAGTAAAACTGATGAAGAAGCGTCAATTCGTTGCCTTGGAGTTCCATGGCCATGAAACTTGTGTACGTCTACACGTATTGGCTAATGGCTTCACAGAGCATCATTCACTAGATATTCAAAGGAAACGAACGACCCGTGTGAGTCAAATTAGTGATTTTCGTGTTCTTATGTTAACGACGTTATCTGCGCCATGGCTAATTGATATTAACTGGTCTTTCTGACGGAGATTGACTAACATATTAATGCCACACATAAATAAATTTGTCCAATAGAAAAACCTTCGCTACTAGATATCATCATAGGCATAATCAAATAGTACCATCAAATATATATATATATACAAGATCCTTTCATCATAATAAATGCAACATGTGAGGATTTCTAAAGTTTCCTTTGGAGCTGCCGAAAAACTTCATTTTAGTCAGACTAGCCTAGCAGTATCAGCAGTATTATGAAAGTTAAAATTCATAATTAATTGATCAAGTCAATTGCAGTATAATTATAGATTGCTATTTCGATTATAATACGATTTTCCATGATGTTATGATGCACGGATTTTGAGGTAAATATATGTAATATTTCAATATCAGTCATTTTATCATATATGATAATGATATCCATTAATTGAATACAGTATCTTATGAGATCCTGCATTTTCTGCGATTTACTATCACTTACCACAGCTGCCTAAAATTCCTAGTGAATTCAATGAAATGCAATATCAACAGAAGGTGACAATAAACAATCCAATTCCAATCACCGGTATTCTAAAATCAACACAGTTGTCTGTTGTAAGGACTTATGAGAGCTACGAATACTAAACAATTTTACAATTTTTACAACATCAAAAACCACATCATCCATCAAGTTGATTTTAACTTCATTTTCAGCGATACTTGAATTGGCCGACCTCATTTTGAGGTGAATCCCAGGGAAATGGCCTCCCTGACGGGCGCCCAGAACCTATGCCCAAATTTCTAAAATCAAGTCGATTTTAACTTCATTTTCAGCGATACTTGAATTGGCCGACCTCATTTTGAGGTGAATCCCAGGGAAATGGCCTCCCTGACGGGCGCCCAGAACCTATGCCCAAATTTCTAAAATCAAGTCGATTTAACTTCATTTTCAGCGATACTTGAATTGGCCGACCTCATTTTGAGGTGAATCCTAGGTCTGGACCACTCGGAAGTCGATCGATGATGAGAAAGATGATCAGCAGGCCTTATGACTTTTAAGGGGTACCCGCAGAAAGAGCTTCGTTTCCGTTCTCTATTTGCTCGACACAATACTGCCGTTCTGCTACCAGTCCGCCGTTCAGCTAGACATTCATAAAAGTCCCTTCTTTTGTAATGCTAGTGCTCTGCATACTACACTTCAGATGATAAAAACTTTGAATAACGTCCTTTATCAACCTTTAAGAATAAGATTAACAGATGATCAAAAATGTACTCGAGACATCGAAAAATACACATTCCTCTCTTCTCACTAAAAAAAATCACCGTCTGCTAACGAAAAACAAGCGAAAACGTGTAAATGGTATGGGTAATTAAAATAATATACAAGAAAATTTAATTGGTCTTATATGTACTTAAATATAAATGCAATGTTTCAACATAGGGGAAGGTGGGGTAAAGGTTGGAATTTTTTGGATTTTCTTCTCTGTACCCAATTGATGATATTTGTTCTAACTAAACACGACATATTTCAGCCATTTGGAATATGAGTTATATGTATGAGTGATTTTATTACAGTAGGTTACGTTAATAATGGCCTAATGAATCATTTACTTACAGTAACTGATTTCCAATCTTTGCCCCATGCCGGGGGTAAAAGTTGGAACGCCATGGGGTAAAGTTTGGATTTTTCGTTTTCTTCGCTTTCTGTATCTATGCTTCGATATCCTTTTGGCTACTTGTAAGAAAGTTATATTACAATAAGCTATGCTAAATATGTGTTTAATAGACATTTAATAAGATAGCGTAATGGACCCTTGCTGATAAAATTGATATAGGCCTATTTTACTGCTGTATCAAAATATCTAAAAAGCTCCATTTTTCGAAATTACACTATAAGGAAAACAGATGCATGTAATTAAGAAACGATTAGCTATTGCAAAAACATGCGCGGATGAAATAGATCAATAGGCCTAATTTTTTTTGAATTTTTTTGAGGAACTTGACTGTTATGTTGTAATCACCATTATAATATCTTCAACAAGTCCGACAAAGTTTTTTGTTCCATCTATTAATAAAACCAATCGGTTTCTAATAACGCATATCCATAGTACCTCAGACAGTCGTGATTCGACACAGCTGAAAAATATGCTCGTATAGGCCTACGCTCTCACAATTTCTCCCTCATACACACACAAAGATGCTCGTACACCCTCACACAATGGATTACGCACGTGAACACACACAGATTGCTGCAATATCATACTTATGAACTTGAATTCCTATCAAAATTATCCATGAACGTGAACAGTCTATATACAACCAAGTATGCTTATATCAAATCATTCCAATCTTTACCCCATCGGGAAATCCAACCATTGCCCCACCAGTTAATTTTCTAAACCTTCATTTTACAAGTATTTAAGTAACCCTGAAGTTCATCGCGGGCCACGATCATATTTTTAAGACGTTCTAATCCACATTTCTGCAAAAAGGGATGACTTCAATTAATATTTCATAACCAAAAATGCTTACAGAATAAAAATCTTAAAAGTTTCAAAAAAGTCGGAAAATCAATCTTTTGTATGCCACAGCGAATGTACAAACAGCACAAACATGATTTTTTGTCTACAGAGGTTTCTAATGGTAATGTATAAGTGACTTCACACTCGAATGAATTAGTCATCTAGTTTTCGCTGTGATGGTACTTCCAACCTTTGCCCCACTCCAATCTTTACCCCACCTTCCCCTACCCCGAGTTTCAAGTAACCCTGCTCTCCCAAAATATTAATACAAACCCAAATGTGACTTAATTTATAATTAATTGTAGGACTTTCTTTCTTCACTATTAACTTGCTACGAAGTAAATCATTCTTTCTCAAGATGCCAACGGAAAAGATAAGGCGAAAACGTGAGGATAAGAAGCTCAAGGAATCCGTCGCAAAATGTCCAAAACTCGAATATTTGTAAGATAACAAAATTTGTGTACAGTACAGTTACAAAACAGTTTTGATATATTCTGTTTTTCAGATGGCGTGCCTCTTCAACGAAGACGTCCGCGGCTTCAGTGGTTGCTGACACCGCGGTGGAGCCCGCAGTGCCCTTTGCCTCTTCAACGAAGACGTCCGCGGCTTCAGTGGTTGCTGACACCGCGGTGGAGCCTGCAACGCCCTCTGCCTCTTCAACGAAGACGTCCGCGGCTTCAGTGGTTGCTGACACCGCGGTGGAGCCTGCAACGCCCTCTGCCTCTTCAACGAATACGTCCATTAAGATCAAACTGCTTTACAGAGGTCACAAGACATAAAAACTCGCTCCTCATTCAGTATCCAGATGTCCTAAAACCTGTTCAACTGGGCAAACGATCAGGAATAAGATGTGTAGTTTGCCATAACCATATTCAGGTCGCTCTAAAGGCAGCTCGGAATGGCAGGGTTAACATAGCCGATTGCGTTAGGGCAGACGGTCAGAAAGAGTTAGAACGAATCATTGACCACTTGCTTAGTAGTGTTCATGATGCCAGTGTCAAGGAGGATGTTGCAAATAAATTGTGGCTTGCGCAAAGTGACGGTCATTCCTGGGTTCGTGTGTTGAAGTCTCCAAATAGTGCTACAGTTTCCGTGCTGATTGAGTTAACTGTCAATGTGTACAATGACAGCAAGATCAAAACACTCTCGGCTAACAGTTGGCCTGCTAGATCCTTGGCGCATGCACTTGCTCAGAATCAGATATCTCAGTACCGTGACCATGGGCTGGGAACTGAGTTCTCAGGGTTTGAACCTCCTTCGCAGGCTCTTCATTACAGAAACCCAGTGACTTACAGGGAAATGCTTGAGGTCGTAGCAGAGTTAGAGCTCAAGAGACTCATCGATGACATTTCAAAGTCAGAAGGTTTCTCTGTTCAGGTTGATGGCTCAGTTGATAAATATCAGATTGATAATAAGTTCATTACAGTCAGGTATTTAGACTAACATAGAGCAATGCAGACTGGTTTTCTCGGTGAATCACATTCGGATGTTCGTGGAGCAGAAGGACTGCTGCAAGCTCTTCTGGATAGATTCGAAGTATGCCATCTTCTAGAGGTAGCTAAAGAGAAACTGACATCCTTGACTACTGACGGAGAGAGTGCAAACACAGGACGAAAAGGTGGTCTCTGGGTACGTCTGATCGATTATCTTGGAAGAGACATCCTCTGCTTTCGGTGCATTGGGCACAGGTCTGATCTGGTGATGGATGACATGGTTGCAGATATCTCAGAGTTGAAGCATTGGCGGATAAACTTAAAGTCATTTGCAACTTTCTACAGGGCTTCCGCATTGCGCACCACAGAGCTACAGCAGCAGTTGCAAGAGTCTGGAGCTCAGTTCTATCGATTTCCTGAACATCATGATATACGGTTTGCTGAACACACATTCAACCTGGCATTTGCAGTCTGTCAAAACCTAGAGGGAGCGAGGAAGCATTGGAAATCTCAGCTGAATATCGGAGACAAGAAAGACAGAGCAACGGCCACAGGTTTCCTGAAGGTTTGGGAAAAGGGAGGAGACGATCAGGGAGGTCCAGTCAACGTAGCCTCATTACTCTCCCAGACCTCTTACAGGAAAAGGAGAAGACCATTGCCTGTCTGGATCAAATGATATCCAAGATGTATCCTGGAGGTTACGAAGAGAAGTTTGTCTCCACTGATATGACCTCCGTGGATGATCAGGAGGTCAATAACGTCTGTAGATGTACAAACTCTTACGTCACTTCGAGAAGAAGCTTCCAGGCAATTCGCCAGGAGGTAGTTACTTCGGCACGAAACTTTCTTTCGAAGCGCCTTTCAATAGAGCAGGATAACGGAGTGAAGGAGATGATTTCATTTATGAATTCTAGGAACTCCTCAGAAATGATTGATTCTATAAAGGAGTTTGTCCGCAATTGCTTTGGTTCGGACACATTGGCTTCCTTCTGTGACGATGTCATTGGGATGTTTGTTCAGCATGGCGCATTTTCCTTCGCTGCTACAGACTGTGGAACAGCAAAGCTATATGAGATTCTGAGGCGCTCTCGACCAGGTTCAGCCCTGAGTAGGGTGGTACAAAGTTTTATTGCTGCTGTACCTCACAGCATGGACCCAGAAAGAGCAGTCTCCTACCACACAGAGGTGAAGAGCGCCAAACGCTCTGGTGCTAAGAGGAGTACAATGAATGCCCGTCTGATCATCGCCATGAACGGAAGAGGCACGGCATTCTATGATCCACGTCCGGCAGTTGCTGAATTTCTTCTAAAAAAAGAGCGACGTAACACTCAGCCAGCCCCGGAACTCTACAAACAGAGGGACTTCATTAAGAACTTCTTTCAAGAGTAGAACTACTTCTTGTTCTTTGTTAACATACAATATATAACAAGGTTATTTTTGTGATTTTTGGTCTTTTTTATTCTGAATTGCTGTACATGTACTGACTATTTATACAGGTACCGTATATGTATGTGCCCCTTTTTGTCTAAAAATATGCCCTTTTTGTTCATTAGCAAGACCAAAAATGCCTTTTTTGTATCTTGTCGCCTAGTGAAAATTCCTTAAAAAATGCTATGCGGTGTATTCGAATGGATGATCTTGCCGATGCACTGCTATTAGTCACGGAAGTGTCCACAATATCCTCAGCGATTTGGGCGTGCGAAAGATGTGCACACGTTTTGTCCCTAAGTTCATCACATCCTAAATGGCAGACACTCGATTGGCGTGGTCGTTCCAACCTAAAACTTTTCGACAGATTTGGATACCGATTCCTCGACAACATCATCACAGAAGATGAAACGCCATTAAACCTTTTATTCCTTTGAGTCGCAGGGAGTCATCTGAATGGCGATTTAGAGAGGAGAGTGCTCCAAGGAAACGCAGAACGGGAACATCGCACGGTCGCTGTTCAATGTTGTCTGTCTTCTGGTGCAGTAAAGGAATTGTCCATCTCGACATTTTGGACAAGTCGCGCACAATGAATGGCTCGTATTACAAAGACCTTTTAGAGACATTGTCCACAAAACTTTCGAGACGATCTGCGAAGTGCTTACTTTATGACAATGCTACAATTCATACTGCTGCGATTGTGAAGGAAACGGTGTCTCAATTGAAGTTCCAGACCATTCAGCATCCTCCGTATTCGCCAGATCTGGCACCATCTGACTTCTGCCTCTTTCGTCATTTGAAGAAATCCTTGCGAAGTTTGATTCATCTTCCGAAGTGGAGCAGCATGTAAGACAAGTTTTTGATTCGCTGGACGAGAGCTTTTTCAAGAATGCTTTCGAAGACTTGATGCTGAGATGGCGAAAATGTGTTGATCAGAATGGATTCTATGTAGAAAAGTAATACTAGAATCCAATCTTTATTCAGCTTCGTATATAATAATATGTTCTCACATTTCAAGTTTGATTGTATTTTTGTTTCCTACAAATACACATTACATTGGATAGCGACGGTCGTTTTGATATCTTCAATATTTCTTTTCGAGTCAAAGTAATTATTGACTGAACCACGTAGCTTTGGATTTCAAAACCTGTTTCTACAATATATGTTATTTAAGATCAGTGATAAGCCGACCCAGTGCGACGGCCACTTCCAGGGAGAAAGTTTAGACAATAAAAACGAAGAGCATAAAAAAAGAATTAAAATGTATTACTGAATTTATATAGAAGGCAACTGGTGGGTTTCTGTTGAAAATGCAAATTCTGGCCATGTGCCAACTG
>CAJQUW010009732.1:0-64304 GCA_907163375.1 Prostheceraeus crozeri | reverse complement strand
TGCATCTGTCATGCCATTGACTGAAAGCGTTTAAATAATGACAAGGCACGACAACACCTTCTGATATATGGGAAAAATTCACGATGCAATGACTATAGCAGATCTGTAATTGTGTCGCAAGACTCATATCAGAGTCGATCAGTATTTTAGCTAGCCATAAGACCATTCACTATGTTCGGTGACAAAAATTAGCCGAAATTGATTTAGATATGTATATGAATAGCTGACATCTTGAAGTTTAGAGGCCACCCATGCAACGACTCTGAAAATAGAATTCGCAATTCTCTCAGTCGTAAGAAAGGCCCAAAATATGATTCGACTGAAATAAAACAAAAATACTACATAGAAGCAATAAATCATCAGACTTTGAATTTATACATTTCAGGAGATCCACATTAAACCAAAGTACTCGATGATACCTTGATTAGTACCTAATTAAGATTATGGACAACACCCCAACTGTGCAGCTCATACACATTTATTTATACATCCTTTATGGATGAAAATATATTTAAGAATCCGCCTAGTGTGTTGTTCCTAATGTCGTCATAATGCAGGAGGTAAATGAGTCCTGAAACCATACCGAAGTTTTTGACCAATCGAGTTTGACAGTACTGCACCGATATGGACAGGAAGGACATACCTAACAAACTATAGTGGACCATGGGAACAAAAAATAAGTCATTCAGTAAAATTGCCTCTCTTTACACTTGTAGATACGAAAAACACAAACACCCAGAATCACATACGGAGTTCATTATTAAGATCACCATCATCCGAAGTGAAGGTTGTGCACCTATGTTTCGCCAACTTCTCAGTCCTCTGCTGTGAATTAGTTAGGATAACGAAAAAATAGATGTAAACGTTAAATCTAACACATAGAAGGGCTGATTTGAAAAGCAGGCTACCAATAGTCAGTTTTTACATAACGCGTAAGGATGAAGATATTCAATGATTGTCACAGCATGGGTTTTGGACGATATTACCCAACAACATATATTAAAATTCGCTGTTTGTGTCAGCAACTATCATTTATCTGTAAAGGCCTATCGGTTTTGTCCCGGTTTTTTGGATAAAAACATAATCTGGTCACATTGCATTTAGACCAGCAAAATCCATCACTACGGTATGTGAAAAACCAATGAAACAGATAAAGAGTCCTTTGGTAACTAATATATTTTTCTTGGTTTTCACATACCGTATTGATTTTTACCTGTCTAATGTCACGCATACTATGGATGTGGAATTTATCTTACTTATTTATGTCATAACATATGCCAATGAAAAGATTCTTTTGAGCATCTATTGTGCAGGATGGCCAAAAAAATTGGTATAACTGTCATGATATCAAAAAATAAAACTATGTTACAGGTCGCCAGAGCGGCTGAAGAAGAGACTAGGAGAGTCGTTATGCATACAAGCCGCAACTAGTATTTTACTCGTTAGAATTTACGATTTTTGATGAGCCGATTATTATGCAAATAAACGGTCTGCTACCCACGCACGCGTATATCAAGAAACAGAAGTCATAGGATTAGGCTATTTCGAATTTGAAAATCGACAGAACCTATGGTTTTAAATGCGAACAGTGTCTATATGGTGGAACGATAATCAGAGTACTGCTTACTTGTTACATTCTTAAGTCTGCATGCGGGAAAAGTAAATACTGTCAATTTTTTATAAGACAATTATTCATATTAATTTAAGTATTTTAAAATAAAAAACGACATGTGTTGGTCGATCGATTTCATGTCATTATTGGACATATCTTCAGGACAAGTTTACAATGCAGATAATAAAACCTTAAATAATCAATTGAGAATGTCAAAGCTTTAAAAGAACTCTTGGCAATTGCGTCTAAAACCACAGAAATTGTAGTACATGCTAAAAACAATACAATAGAAATGATTTGCATTTACAATTCCGTCTAAAACTGCGGAATTCAATCAAATGCTAAAACAATAAAATTGGAACTGAAGACTCGTGTTCGTTCATCAAGGTTGAACTCTTTGAGTTGTTTGGTGTATGAGCAGACTTTTGACTGATATTCAGCATGTGCGCGTGTACTTTTGTGCGAAAAACTCAAACTGGAACTTGTCAGAGCAAATTTTTTCATGAAGTGTTTGGTTCTCATCTCAGTTAACTTTAGGTATTAAACCAAGTATAGTAGTCTACTCGGTATAATAGTGCAACTTTCTATGTGTTTACACGATAATTTGGTGATATAATTAGAATAAAGAGCGTCTACGCAGTCTCGCCACAATTATTAGCACTTGTCACTTTGCCAACATTTGAATTTGTATACAATATTAAAAGAAATAAAAAAAAAAAAAAAAAAAATTAAAGGAAGAGGCGAAACTCATAGGCATCTTTGTTCGGAAACGCAGTTTGCTCGCGTTTTTTCGAACAGTAGCGAAGGCCGGATGGACTTCGCTAATTTGAGTGGATCGGGCCAGCGTGCGGAATTGATGCGATGTGATAAGGTTTTGAGAGTTTGCTTTTTTCTTTATCATTTGAAATGTACGGTAAATCGCCAAATAAATGCGATGCTCTACGGTTCCAATATCATCATCATGTTGCACCTCATTTACTAGCGTCCGGCATGTTCCAAAATTTAGCTCTCTAATGTACCTCGTAGGACATCAGGCTATGAAACCCATTGAATAATAAACAATCGAGATGCCGAATTTTATTACAAGCACTCATCAAAATAAAAATCTTTAGCTAGGAGAGGCATTTCGCACGATAATATGTGAGGCAGCAAAATAGCAGCCGATGAGTTTTTGGTTTGTGCTTGACAGGACGCCAACGCTTCGATGACGAACATAAATACGGTTGTCTTGGTGGTTGAGCCTTGTCAACAGTCCATTTTCTCGTCTCAAATGATATCTGCATTTTTTTGTGGACAAAAACGGCCGAGACGAAGAAAGTTTGATCGCTGCTATGTACTTGTACATATTCTAATGGTTAAAATGTGAATTATATTTATGCAAAGGTATTCAAAATCGTCGAAACAATTCGCACATGCTATTCAAGCTTGTTGTTATTTTGAAGACTGCAAAACATTTTTTTATCAAGCAGAATTATGTTTTCAAAATTTTAATATTTAAATATTGTTCTTGATACTACACTCAAGCGAAACACACATAACGTACCGGGTATAGGAACATTTAACTCTATTTCGAAAACAACAAGACAATATGACTACTTGTGCTCAGACGTCGATCACAGAAGAAACAATATCAATACGTTATAAAGTCACGAAAGGCGTATCCGTATAGTACTATAGAAAAAAAGTCAACAATCTCGTGAATAAGTCCCCCGGCGGGGACTCCGTTAGACAGATATGCTTCTACGCTGACATCACCGCATTGAGACTGATAAGTAGAAGTGCTAGATAAATTGCGCATCTAATCCATCAGTTCATTCGACAAATGGCATCAAGCGTGAGAAAAGAGACTTGGTCAACTGTCTCCTGGGTCCTCAATATTTCTCTTTTGGCAGTTTCAGTTCCACTGTGCCCCACACGTGTGTCGAGTGGTGATTCATTGTCGGGACTAACTGCACGGCAGTCATCTAAGGATTAGGGATTCCATGTGTTGAAGGAACAGTCTATCGTCCCGATGTTCGCTCGACCCGACTCTGTATCGGTTGCATTTGTTCTTGCTCGGAAGAAGCCACCTGCTTGAGTGACTTGTATATCCATACTGGACGAAGTATTACCTTCAAGGATGTCGATTTGTACTTTTGGGCCATCCCAAATCTCTACTTGCAATTCTCATCAGGTCGTGATGTCCATTTACTTGAGGAATTGCAGGCCTGCACCCACACCGCGTACATGCGCGCAGCACAAGAGATTCGGTAGTACCGGCGTGGACCAGACCGTTAGCGATCGTTTGTACCGATCACCTTAACGGTTCGATCGGACACCCTGTACTCGGTGATCTGACCCACAAGCGGAGCATTTTCGGATTCGTCAGAAAATCACCAGCTTTCTTCTCACCTCGCGTCAAATGTCACGATGACTTTTTCAGTAGCCCTATTCCATATCTGCGATGGGGTTCATGATCTGTCACTGTCTTCTGGGTCCTCATATTCTCTTTGGAGTTTCAGTTCCATCTGTGCCCACACGTGTTCGATGGGATTCATGTCGGGACTAAATGCAGGCCAGTCTAAGGTAGGGATTCCATTGTGTTGAAGGAACAGTTTCGTCCGGTTCGCCGAATGTATCGGTGCATTGTCTTGCTGGAAGATGCCACCTGCTTGAGTGATTGTATTCCATACTGGAAGAAGATTACCTTCAAGGATGTCGATGTACTTTTGGGCATCCAATCTCTCTTGAATTCTCACCAGGCTCGTATGTCCATTACTTGAGAATGCACCCCTCACCATTACATGCGCGACAGATCTGTTCGGAGTACGGCAGACGTAGCGATCCGTGTACCGATCTCCTATCGATCGACGGACATACTGTACTCGTGACTGACCCAAGCAGAATTTCGATTCGTCAGAAAACACCACTTTCTTCCACCTCGTCAAAGTCCACGATGACTTTTCTGTAGCCCATTCCAATCTGCGATGTTCATGATCTGCTGTCAAGGCTGTCTTTCTAGCTGGTGGAAATGCCTTGAAACCACTGCTCAGCAATCGATTTGTTACGGTCCTTCTGGTGCATTCTAGATTTAAGTTTTGCTTAATTACTCTGGCAGAGCAAAAAGGATGGTTCGAAGAGAAAGTTAAAATTTCCTCGTCATCTTCTTCAGTTGCACTTTTCCTACGGCCACAAGAAGCTCGATTGGTTGCTTTAGCATCTCCACCAGCTGATAGCCTCTGTAGGTACTTTCTGACTGTGTTCTCTGATATCTCGAGGCACTCAGCAATTTTAGGTCTTGAAAAATTCGCATGAAACTTTAAGGCGTAGATTTGACCTCTCTGGAATTCAGTCAAATCACATCCACGTGTCGCCATGACTAATTTGCTAATGCTACGATACTGTCAATGATTGTGGTGTATGTAGCTAGCGGATTGAACAGAGTACAGCTCGGTATGCATGAAAGAACAATGAATGGAATCATAGCATTAGGCCTCAGCTACACTGAAAGCAAAGCAAACACGAGCGTCCCAAGCGTATCGAGTAACCGCATGTCCACAAGCTATCAATCGCTCTAGTTTGCTTTGCGTGCATTATGGAAGTCTACAAATGCTGCAATGATGACTTTGTATTTGCTGCAAAACGCTTGGAAAAACTCGCTGTGTGGTTGAGGCCTAATGGTTTGACTATTGATTTAACTTCTAAAGTTCATATTTCACACCAACGAGTAGGAAAAAATGACTGAAATGATAAATTTGTCACTGTTAACATAACTTTTTACACCGGGTACTTTATTTTTTCCTTGAGTGTATTTCGGTAATGTATTCCACTCTGTGCTACCGGAAAAGTCAAAATTTTTTTGACCTAGGCAATTTCTGTAACATTGTATAGGAAAATTGATAGCATCTTTCCGTGCATGTTCCATCAAATTTATATTTATAAATACTTTTCAGAGATAAGGGCATCCTATCATTTTCATATTTGAGCTTGTGACATATGCTGAGAACCTTATAACGATACATGCAATTAACTCCTAGAAAACTCTCAAAAACACTTAAATGAAAATTTAGGTGAGGGTTCTATGTGATGGCGAGTTCTATTCGAGGAAATGCGGTAGTCAAGCGAAAAAAGTTAACATAGCATGCTCATGAATAGAAATACACAAACACATTTAAATGCGCATAATCTCTTGGTTTTCTGTAAATATCAACATGGTTTGTATTATTTTCGTTTTTGAGTAAATAATAATGAATGCATGCAGGTTATTAAAATGTAATGAATGGGGCCCCAAGTTGGAATTTACGATAGGTTCCTTTAGAACCTCATGCTAGAATTAAAGCATTAATTAGGTTACAAGTAACATTTACATTATGTTTTCAAAATTCTAAAATACAAATGTTCAGTCCACTTTCTGCACTTTTTACAGGGGAAATGGAAAAGAAGAGAGGAACATTGGAGGGCAAGCTAGATGACAACGACGACACTATTAGGAGCTTCGGCTTCCTCGATTCCTCAGGGGAACAACTATCCGAACCAGAAATAGATGCACAGTCTCTTGGAACAGATGAGGAGCCACTAAGAAATCCTGATACAGAGGTATGTCTTAGTCAAAAGAAATAAGATAAATAGAAGGAAAAAGATAATTAGAGTATGGTGAAGGGACATCAATTCATTTTCAGCGAAATTAAATCTGCTCCTGATGCCTACTCTTTAAAAGTAAAAGTTGAGAATCTTGTATGCCGTCATATTCTTGAACTGTGGAAAATCTAGGTTTATTTGTTTGCGATAGAGTAACTAGGAACATATTACAATTTGCACATATGCTTTACATTTGCTTTACAATTTGCACATTGCTTTAAAGTATGGATGTCTGTTTGAGACTATGAATAAGCTTACATTAATTTTCAATTATTTGTACAAGTGATGCATTGCAATTAATTGTTTCTTGATATTGTGATGTTATTGAAACTTGATAAATGTTAAATGCACACTCCTGCTGGCGTCTTTTGCAGGCACTATGTACTAACAATCAAATTCTTCTTGAAATAAGGGAAATGAAGATCTTTTTGGAGGACATGATGATGATGTTATATTTGTCATTCACACAGAAAAAAGTTACGCATCGAATACATAGAAACATGAATTTGACAAATATTTGCCCTTTAAGGGCGAGCATGAATAATAAGCGGATGGCTTCATTGGAGAAAGAAAATAAGAGAGTAAGTAGTTAGAGTGAGCTGTATAACTACAGTGTAATTTAGCCACAGTAAGTTACAGTATACACATGTGCATGTAATTTCTCAAAACACCAGTTTTTTATATACTTTTATTATGTACGATAGAAATAATTAAATGCATTACTTTCTCTCGATGGTTGACTTAAATTAATCACGGACAATTGATCTTATCTTACAGAACCGAAAGGAAGCATCAAGACACTTGGTTCAAGTTCAAGACAAGACATCAAGTTCTTCAGCGGAGTCTGTAGTAAATTAAAGGGCCGTACAGAATGAAACTAGCCTCTTTGTTCATAACTGCAGACTTCGCTCATCATTTAAAACTTGAAAGTGCATCACATGCAATATTTCATCTTTCAGGTTTTTAATGGAAAGGATTTGATGTCCATCAGGGCGAGTAGGCCCAGCATATTCGCCCTCCGATTTGCGGAGGAAATGTTCAGGGAGGATGAGCTAAAGACCAAGATAATATCTCCTTAAAGAAAGAGCCATGATGGGAGGCAGCCATTTGAGGACGATAACAGACTGAAAATTATGAAAAGTAAGGGATTTATCTTTCTAAACGCGGTAACGTGCCATCCATGTGGAATTTCCCATGTGTTTGTTCACGTGTTTCTATTGTGATAATTCGTATTTGTATGTCCCATTCATATTATTTGAGGAACAATCGGGATTGTCTCTCTGAAAGATGCCGATCATGGTAAGGTGCAATTCATATAAACACAGATTTCGATAAAAAATCATTAGGACCATTTATTCCATTTAGGGCACTATCTCTTGTCAATCGATGAGACACTGTGTATCAATGTTTACGCAATAGAAATCAGAGAACGGTGATAATGAATATGTCGCTTATCTCTGTATCGTGGCGGCGAAGAATAGAATCTCGTCAGAGGATTTTGAGATTTCCTGTCGAGTGTGGATATTTCACCAAAATTCGTGCATGCATCCTCAGGGCAAAGGGAAGATAGCCGGAATACTGACTGAATCCTCGTAAAACCTGCGCGTATTTTATCTAATAAGAGGAAATTTGCTTCAGTGTAAAGACTGCGGTCATGATATTCTTTCCAGGATGATATCATCAATGTTAATGTATGTTTTATTTCACATACACGTACATGTAGCCTATACTCACTGGTTGAATGAAGTGAACATTCGCCGAAAGAATCAATTCTAACTCTGAGTATCACCCAAGATTGTAGAAACAATTATATATCATAGAACGATTTTGGTGTGGCCATGCTCAAGATTTGATTAGAATATGATTCATATTATCATCGGACATATGTACTATGAGACCATGGGAACTTAAATTAATTACTGAGAGATATCTCACTTGTATGCATGCATTGCTTGATATCACAATATAGATACAATAATAAATTAAAGTCTTCTCATTGCCTCCTAATCAGTGCTGAAGTCGTAGGGTAACGCGGGATAACGCCGTTATGCCACTGCTTTTAGATTTTATACAGCGTTACCCCGCTGCTTACACAGAAAGAAATAGTGGTCGAGGCTTTTATTCGTTAACGGTGCTTTAAGAAATTCCAGGCAGCGTTATCCCACTGATAAATCTAGGACTCGACAGCACTGCTCCTAATGTTAGATCAAATTGTCTCCAATTCAGTGTTTTTCATTCCATCAAAAACAATCCCATGCATGCGCATAGAAGAAAAAATTCGTACCACTGTAACCTTGGCAAATCTGAAAATGACGATGCGATACATCTTTCCTGTGTTTGTTAAAAAGTACTTAGTTCAACCATTTAAGAATGAAAATTTTCTTCACAATCAAAGCAAAGTCCCTCTCCTTTGATGCGATTCGTTATAAATCTCACACTGTTCATCTATCCTATACGCATATGAGTAGTGAAAACTGTGCCCTACTTGCGACGGATAGGTACATGGATAGGTACATGTAAAGTTTAGTGTTATCAATAGGTACATGGATAGGTACATGTAAAGTTTAGTGTTATCAATAGGAACATGGATAGGTACATGGATAGGTACATGTATACTTTAGTTATCGATAGGCACATGGATAGGTACATGTATAATTCAGTGTTATGAATAAGAACTTGTATGAGATCTGTTTTACTGGATAGGTACATGTGTTTGGTACACTCAGTTGAGTACACTGTGTTTGGGAACGTCTATGATCGAACTTGTGTGGTTTGGTTCTGAGCACTTGGGTACGTACCGATAGACGTCCGTTGTTTGATTTTGAATGGGTTTGCTCAATTGCGACTATTGTGACTATTGCAACCATTGTAATCAAGATGACACATTGATTTTCCTTTTACGTAGACAAACTATGCTATAAATATGAGATAGTTTTTGATGACATACATAATGATGACTAGTATCCCAACGTCGTGGGTTGTCGCAAGAGACCTTGGATATTCGTTCAAAGCCATAGAAACTGTAACAAATCTCAGTGAAAATATCAACGCTGGTGATTTAGTTGATCGACTAATGGATCTAGATGAGCATGCTATGAATCACAATTTGGATCGTAGGTGGATAGAGGATTTCTCCATGCTACACTGCAATGATAGTGAAATTAGGAGGATCAAATTGGAACGATATGGAAAGAAGGAGACATCTGACAGTGTTTTAATAAAAAGTTCTCCCAATAAAAGTGACTTCAGAAGGAAATTAGAACAAGAGACATTTAAATTATTATGTGAACGGAACTGCGTTAAATGTTTTAAACAGGAACGATCCCTTCTCTTTTTGCCATGTTCT
Source organism: Prostheceraeus crozeri (assembly GCA_907163375.1). Taxonomy (NCBI): domain Eukaryota; kingdom Metazoa; phylum Platyhelminthes; order Polycladida; family Euryleptidae; genus Prostheceraeus; species Prostheceraeus crozeri. The sequence continues at coordinate 54,729 of CAJQUW010009732.1, read as the reverse complement.
CATAGCGTTATGTGTTCTACATGTTATGTACCCTTTGAAACTTCATCTTGTCCCCTTTGCGATGAAGAAATATCTTCAACAGTCACTGTATATCGTGCATGATGAGTCATCATGCAGGTCTGTGATTGGTCACTATTGTGTCTTTGTGTGACTTTTCTATATAAGGAGGACATTGTACCGTTCTATTTCAAGCATAATTTGAGGCTAATACAATGTCAATCAGCATGTCGTTCACTACCAACATTCCCATTTCAATAATTTACCGAAGTCAACTCTTCACGGGCAATATATTTTATTCTGCCGTGAATATAACTGGCTATAAAGCGGATTTGGTGGATCTGATGGAGGAAATAGTGAAGTATTTCCGCTGCGGAGAGGACGTTGTGGTGCAGAGAATGTTGATGAGAGTCGTGAACAACGCTCTTACACGAGTTGCAAGATTCTGGCTCAACGAAGTATTTCGCCCACTATCTCAAACGGAGATTGTACCGGAATACTCTCGCTGTTGGTGCAGCAGTATCCAACGGAAACTCAACACATGTCTCCATGACATTATCACCTCCAGCTACTATGACGAGAAGGGTGAGAAGTGCAAACTGGACTTGTTCAGTGGACCGCCATCAGTAAGCATCAATGTGGCTGCTCAAGGACATTCTGAGGTGATCAGTTTGCGGGCATACTATGCCAATATTTTAAAGACTTTCCATTTAAAGCCTTGCTGTATGTGCTGTCCTATTTCAAAACATCTAATGAAAGACATTGAGCAGCTCATAACTGCTACAAATGAGACTCTAGCCGATGTGAGTGTATATCAGTTTCCCTCTACAACTTGCTAAGTGTTTTATGTAATTTTATACGTACCAGCAACAAACTCTGTGTGAATGCTTGTAAACTTTTGTATATAATGTTGTAAGTACTAAGCAAAAATTGTAATTGTATTATCTATTTCCATATTAGAATAAAAATGTCTGTAAAACGGAAGGCATCTTCTCGTCAATCGAAACGGTCCTTCAAACCTTCAAGTCAGTTTAAAAAGGCGTTGCGAAAGTTAAACAGGATACATGATAATAAGAAGAAGTGTAAATTGATTCAAAATTCAAGTGATGATTTCATTCGTGATTTAGCTTTTGCAATACACAAATGTCTACCTATTTACAAGCCTCTGTTGAATGCTGGCTCTTTGAATAGCATAAAAAAGTTTTCAAATCCAAGGAGTAGTGATAAGAAAAGGCGAAACTTAATTCAGCGCGGTGGTGGTGGGTTTCTAAGTATGTTAAATGATATTGGAAACAGTATTAATGGTGTAATCAATAGTCCGCTTGGAAGGATTGCAGCAACTGCTGCAATGTTAATATAAGGTTAGCGAATCATAAAGTGACACGTCATCACTTTGATTGATGAGTCATATATAGGTGTATATAAGGAAGACGCTTTAATGATATTTTACCACTTTCAAGTGACAATTCATTTGCGCTGGTTGAAAGCTCCGAATTAGTACTTGTTGAAACATGACTCAGAAAATGTATACAATCAGAGAGGAAGGTGACGCTTTTGAGCAAGATCTCTTGAAGCTTCGTCCGACACGAAAGGTGCAAGGGATTGGAAATACGTTCTACTTTCAAACCTTGAATTATGGTGATGATGGCTTTTATCTTCAAGTTCCATTCTTCCACAGTAATGGTATGTCTACATCAGGGTATAGCAATATGAGACAAATGCGAGTGACTTTTCCAAAATGGCAACAGGTGATTCTTAAAACTATTGACTCTTTCGCGAAAGAATGTGTTGAGCTGCCTGAAAGTGCTCCCACTCATTGGAGAAAGGCATTAGAGGAAGGAGTTGGTTATAAGGAATTGCCGGAATTCGATACACTGTTTTTAAAACTATCTGATCATTTTCAAGCATTCGATCTCTTTACAAACGCGATGGAATGTGAGGATCTCAAACGGGGCCGCTATATGGGCTTAGTTCACGTTACCGGACTTTATATTGGCTCACATGGTTCGACTGGTAAAGTCGCATCTTTACAAATGAAGGTTCTTCAACTAGTCTATGAACCACTACCAATTGATAAATGTTTAATTAACATTGATAAGACTGCTTCAAGTGATGGGAAGGAAGAGAGCAAAAAGCGAGGTCGGAAATCTAAAGATGGGAATCCTAAATTGAAGTTGAAGCGCCAAGATGCTGACTTGAAAACTTTCTATAATCCTAATTGTGATGAGGAAACACAAATGTTTTAATTTGTAAATGTTTTAATTTGTAAATGTAACTTGAAAGTTTCTATTCTGAATGTAAATAAACTTGATCTGGAACATGTGTCTGTTTTGTTGTTCTAAGCAAAATTAGCGGGATGATGAGTTTAATGTTAATGGAATTATAAGATGACAGATTTTCGTCTATTCACTGATCGCACAATGTGTGTCGCTGGACCAAGTCAGTCCGGTAAAACTACATTTGTAACTGAATTGCTACAATATAGAAATGAAATGTTTAACAAGGAAATTAAGAGAGTCAAATGGTATTATGGAATATTTCAACCACAACTACATTCTGCACTTCGCCAGAAAGGTTATGAGGTGAAGCAAGGGTTGCCATCAACTGAGGATATCAAAGCAGGTGACTTACTAGTATTAGATGATCTATTACGAGAAAGCAAATCTTCAAAGGATGTAACTGAAATGTTCATTCAAACTGCACATCATAGGGAAGCTTTTATTATCTACATCACCCAAAACATCTTCGATGGAGGGAAAGAGCAAAGAACTAGAAGTTTGAATACACATTATTTGGCAATATTTAAAAATCCAAGAGATAGCAGTCAGATACATCATCTCAGTAGACAGATATTACCTCAACAACCTAAAGTACTTTCAAAAATATATGAAGATGTAACAAAGAAACCACATGGTTATCTATTTATTGATCTAACCCAGGAATGTCCGGAACGACTTCGATTTCGAACAAATATCATACCTAATTCCGCTGAACCAATGACAGTTTTCTCGGTTCACAGTTAGTTTTAAGCAATGTACTTTGTTGCCTTATTATTTTCAAACATGTCGTATTCAAAGATGGTAGTCATTCCTCAAGAGGAGTATGTACAATTGACTACATTACAAAGTGCACAGGAAGTCAAAAATATAGATCAACCTATTACGAATCAACTTAAGGAACTAACACAAAAGGATATGGAAATTCAGAAGATTAAGGATCCCTATCGACGAATGCAGTTAGCAGCTGAAAACATTGACGAGAGGCGACAGATTCGTGACAAGTTGCGACGATTTATAACCTTGTCAACACCTCGACCATATCGTGTGCGCGCTGAGCGATTATTTGACTTCATTGATCCACATGTGAAGTTCAATGAGAGAGGGGAGATAATAGATGAAACAACTGGTGATGTTATTAGAAATAGTCACATAGATGACCTTCTACAATATGCTGTCAGAGATGTAAGGCGAAAACTAGGTGCACCACAAGGGTGGTCATATTTTCAGAAAATTTTATCTGATCAAAATGTACCTCACAATATTATTGGAGGACCGACTGTGAATGAATTGGATAAGGGTCACTTACAAGATGGATCAAAGAGTAAAACACCCACGATGGCGGTCAAGCGAGAGCTTCATGATCCCGATGATCTGCAACCAAAAAGAGCTACTAGGCGCTCAATGCGTGTTGCGAAGGAGTATAGTAAATATTAAGCAAATATGAATTAAGCCTTGCCTCTCTCATATCATGTCGTTACAAAAATTTTGCTGTTGTTTGAAATCTGCGCTCGAAGGCAAAGGAGAAGAGGGCATAGAGGTTGATATCAATTGTGTTAGCAGTTGCTGTGCGAGTAATACGCGTGCAAATCAGAACAAAGACGATGAGTACAGCAGTGAAACTCAGAAAGATTTATTACGACTTAAATCATCCCGCAAGTTTCAGTCGTCCGGAGGTTCTAGCTCGTGCAGCAGGTGTGGGAATAGAGAAAGTCAAGAAGTGGTTGAGGAGTCAACCGACTTACACTCTTCACAAAAATGCGAGAAAGCGGTTTCCAACAAGAAAATATGTTGTTAACAATATAGATAGTCAATGGCAAGCGGACTTGGCTGACATGCAACAGATATCACAGTACAATGATGGCTATAAATACATCTTAACCGTAATAGATATTTTATCTCGCTATGCTTGGGCACGTGCGCTGAAATCTAAACGAGGACCAGAAGTTGAAGCGGCTTTTCAGAGCATTTTCGATGAGGGGCGTGTTCCGCAAAGAATACAGACCGATCAAGGGAAGGAATTCGAAAACTCTCATGTTCGAAGTCTCCTTAAAAGTCATAATGTGGAATTGTTTAGTGTCAAAAGTGCTTATAAAGCTGCCATGGTTGAGAGGTTCAATCGCACACTGAAGACAAAAATATGGCGCTATTTCACTGCAAAAAATACACATGTTTGGGTAGGTGAGCTGCAGAAATTTGTTAAGAATTACAATGAAAGCTACCATCGAATCATTAAGATGAAACCAGTTGATGTTACCCCAGATAATGCGATGGATGTATGGCTTCGATTGTATGATAAGAAAGCGAAAAACATTTCCAATGAAAAGAAAATTAATGTTGGTGATAGAGTTCGGATTTCAAAGGTCAAGTCTACATTTGAGAAGGGGTATCTACCTAATTGGACTGAAGAAGAGTTTTTTGTGGATGAAGTAAATACAAAATTTAGGCCCACCATGTATAAATTAATAGATTACCATGGCAATCCAATTGAAGGAAAATTTTACTCTTATGAATTGCAAGTAGTAGACAGAAGTGAAGAGGTGTATATGATTGATAAAATAATTAGGAGGAAAGGTCATGGCAATCAAAGGAAATATCTAGTTAAATGGAAAGGATATCCTGATTCATTCAATAGCTGGATAACGCACCAGGATCTACAAAATGTGGAGATGGGAGACACTCGTAACTTTTAAGCTAATATAGCATGTGACTTCTTCCATATATGACTTTAACATGTCTACTAACTTCAATATCATTCTTCCAAGCAATAGCAACCCCAAGATATTCCCAAGTAACAAACCATCTCTATACTCTGTTGAATTCGCTAATCCAATTACTCTGCATGGACCCCATGAAGTTGCTCTAACTGAAATTACTTATTACAACGATATCAGTTTGCTAAAGAACAACTATTTTGAATTACATAAAGAAGTGCGAGAGAAGGATGATTGCTTTCGCATATTTCAAAATAGTCTACATGGTACATGGGCTTTTCATCATCTAACTTTACATCCTTTTTCAACATCTTTACCATCTGTTCAAAACATGATTAAAATTCAAAAGGCATTTGCAACGTCAACTTTTGATTCTAAGGTTCCCACAATGAGCTTGCAAGATACAGAAAAGGAAATCGGTAGAATGTTTGAACGAATAAATGATCTCTTCAAGCTGACTTTGAATAAATTCTACAAACCAGTCATAAAGGGGTCAACAAAATTGATGAAGGAAGGGAAGCATGTTCTTCTTGTATTAGGTAAGGATTTGAGTCATACTTTTGGGTATTCCAGAACAACTTTCTCATCAAGGTATTGGTACAATGGACGTGGGTGGAATTCGGAGAGGAAAGTCACTGATTTTAAATGTAGAATTGTGCCATTGTATGCATTACAAAGAAGGAGCATCCGAGTAAAAAATAAATTTGAGGTCATTAGAAGTGTTGAAGACTTTGCAAGAAAGTTTCAAGGATCAGTGCCAGAAACGTTAATGACTTGTGAATATAAGAAAGAGAAAGTAACTTTATTTACTGTTGAAACGGAGGCAGAATTTATTGTTTTTACTAAAAAGACACCATTGGAAAAGTCTGAGTCCGCTGTTATTGAATTTGGATCTGAAATGATTGGGATGTTTAAGGGCCTTGAAAGCGCACCTTGGTTGACAGAATTAAATGATACATTCAAGGTTCAATTGTCCTCTTCTAAACTCAAAGCATCAACAAATGCTTCATGGGATATCCACGTATACAGCGAAGACATATCGGGTGATGAATTGTCTACTTCCAGTGAACTTGTAAAAAGAGTTAATTTGAACATTGAAAGCTTGAAAACGCCATCTGAATTGTGTACAAAGTTAAATGAGTTTGGTGTAGATTACCTTGATGCAGATGAATATCACTTTTCTTATGACCCACATAAGAAACGCATGATTCTAAAGGTAGGGAAGAACTCTCTTATCAAGCTGGATAGCGTGTTAACGACCACATTGGGATTCTCAAAATCAACTATTTATGAAGGTACATCAATAGGCGATACAGCCCCATCACTAGAGCGTGATATAAGTAACTTATACGTCTATTGTAACATTATTGAATATACAAGGGTTGGCGACATTGAGGCCCCACTTCTGCGCACATTTCCTCTCTCATCCGTAAGGAAGCAACTAATCAATCGAGAATTTTTTAATACAATGTATCTACCAATCAGCCGAAATTTCATCAATAGAATTGACATATCAATTCATGATGACGCAGGAGAAGTAGTACCGTTCTGTGGTGGTGTTACTGTTTTGACCCTACATATTAGGTCACGAGAATAAGGCTTTACGCTATTGTGACTTCCATAGTTATTCAATAGTCATAATGACAGGCATTTACAGTAGACCATCATATCAGAGCGGTTATCCCGTGTTTGTTGGAGGTAGACGACAAGTTGGAGGAGGCATATTTGGTGCACTAAGACGTATGGTTCTTCCAACACTCAAAAAGTATGGCGTACCAATCATGAAGCGTGTTGGAAGCAGGGCTTTAGATTTTGGTGCAAATGTTGCAGCTGATGCGCTTCAAGGTGAGGATATCGGTGAATCTATGAAAATGCGCGCGCAGCAATCTGCCATAGACGCATTAGATGATTTAACAAAGACGAGACGTACAGTTCGGAAGAAGCGTAGGAAGTCAAGACAAGTTGGATCAGGCCGAGTTACTAAGCAAAGACGCAGGAAAAGTAAAAAGCCGACTAGAGCAGCACGTTCTAAATCTAGACGTCGAGTGAAAACAAGAAAGCGCAAACGAAATTCCACAGCTACTAGAAACAAGTCAAAACGAAGGAAGACAACATATTTGTAGAGCTAATACGATGCAGAGTATCAATTCGGCTTTGTGTTTCTTCGATTCTCCCCCTCATCAGACAGACATCATCTCCTCAACAATTGTAGACATAGTCCCCACAACAAATATCGATGGTAACCAGCAGCCTATTCAGTTTGATATACCTGCCAATCCTCAAGATTATATTGACTGTCAATCCATTGATTTAGAGTTGTGTATACAAATTAAGAAGACTGATGGTACAAATATCGATTCATCCAAGGATAAAGTGGGATTAGCAAATCTTCCTATTGCCAGTCTGTTCTCAGATGTGTATCTAATATTGAATGACAAACAGATTGAAGGAGGGGATCGAGCATATCCATATGGAGCATATATACATACAATGACTCAATTTCAAAAGCAAGCTAAACAGTCACACTTGCAAGTTTCTGGGTGGTATGATGATCAGCAAGGGAAATTTGATGATGTCTCAAATACAGGGTTGAAAAGACGAATGGATTTAACAGCGGATTCAAAGGAATTATACTTGAAAGGACCCGTCTATCTTGATTTCCTTCGTCAATCTAGATATCTGCTATCACAGGTTAAAATGCAAATAAAATTTATTCGTGCAAATCCTGAGTTCGCGTTAATGGCTTTTGGAGCTACAAACTATCAAGTCAACATAAGTAATGCCGTGCTCAATGTAAGGCGAGTAACAATGAACCCGTCAGTCATCAACGAGCATGCGACAGGATTGAGGAAAAACAATGCAATATATCCAGTTAATCACAGTGTGTTGACAAACTTCACAATTGGTGCGGGATCATCCTCACATGCCTACCCAAATCTTTTTCCCACTGCAATGCCAAAGGCGGTGTATATCACATTTGTGGAAAATGAGGCATTCATTGGTGCTTTTGAAAAGAATCCATTCAATTTCCAACACTTTAATGTTAGCAAACTAGCACTCTATCAGGATGGGAAATTTGTATCTTGCAAAGCATATGAGCCTAATTTCAAAGATGGCAAATTCGCACGTGAATATGGTTCTATTTTCACCGCCCTCAACATGTTTAATACAGACGATTCAAATGGAATTACAATGGATATGTACAAGAATGGCTACTTCTTCATTATGTACAACCTCACAGCAGATGCAGATCTAGGTGGTGAAAGCGTAGGAGTTACAAAGCCTGGAAATCTACGACTGGAGGTATCATTTGAGTCACCTTTGAAGAAAACAATTACTTGTCTCATTTATGCTATCTATGATAGCAAAGTTGAGATAACAAGAATGAGAGACGTGACTGTCAGCTATCAGAGATGAGTAACTTAAGCAACATAGAAATCTTGAGGAAAATGAGGAAAGCTCATCCCTACTCCAAGACAATATTTCTCAATGTCTTTTCTAGAGATAATTTACCTGATTCAATTCCTTTCTATCCTTGTTCACTTATCATCAATACGGATACCAACAATCTTCCCGGAAAACATTGGATTGCTGTATACATCAATCGTTATAAAGTTGCCGAATATTTTGACTCTCTTAATCAACCTCGTTTACATGATATCGCATTATGGATGAACAGGTTTTCCTGGACTGTTAGGAAAGTGACATCGTTCCCACTTCAAAGTAATACATCTCTAATGTGCGGTGGCTATGTACTCTATTTTGTCAACGAGAGACCATTGAAAAATAACTGTAAAAGTGCTTTAGAACTATTTTCAAAAAACTGTGATAAAAATGATGTAATTCTTACTAAATATGTTGAAACAGTTTTGAAATAAAGTTTTATGTTGTATCATTAACTTGCTCTCTTTTTTCCAAAACAAGGGTTTATAAGGAAAACAAAAACATGCTCATATTTCATTATCTATTCACATATATACAAAAAACATGTTCACATTTCATTATCTATCCACATATATACAAAATCTACAATTTGGTTTTCATGAAACATTTTTTCAAATCACATATGATGGGAGGCACATCACTTATGTCTTTAATGCCGGTTATCACAATCTTTCCATTATGGAACACATGAACATGATATGGATGCCAGTTAGTCAATTGAGCTGCTGGAAATAACTCCACTTCATAAGTTAGATTATGTGATGATGTAACTTTACGGAAATCATAGTGATAGTGTAATTCACATAACACGGTCATTGTCTTCACTTTCCAATCAGATAATGAATCACCAAGTAAATGTTCCAAAGTTAAGTGTAGATATGAGAGATCACCCTCCATGACCCTTCCAATACATTGGATTGTTCCATTTGGAAAGAATAGGATAGTGAGAGATCTATCCTTCCTCTGAATCCTCCATGTTAACATTGAGGGTCTTCCAAGATGTAAGCTCGTTGTCGGCTTCAATTTGCGTTTTATCAGTAACCATTGTTTTCGGTTGGGTATATTCCTCTCGATCTCTTGTAGATTGAGTTTTGACTTTGCTTTTGTAGTTAACATCCGATTTACAACTTCCAACCGTTTGATGTCCTCCATCTTTAATGAATGACGTTATCTGTGGTAGTATCTCCCTTGTAAAGGTTTCCCATGTGACGTCACTGAAACGAAAAAATCGATATTCAACATCTTCACGTTTTGGTGAACAGACGTATAGTTTGACTGATGAATCACACTTTATCCATACCTTGTCATCGAGAGGAATCTTGATCCGAGTCTTATGGTTGTCAATGAGATCCGCAAAGTCTTTCAGTGAAGGCAATGAGTCAATACTAATGCAAACGCCACGATGTTTTCGATCACTATTTGCTATTGAATGACGAAATGCTATTCTTTTAGAATTTGTTATGTGAACGTTTTGAACGTCACTAAGTTTCCATGTTCTAATGTAATGAGGCATGTTCCGAAAGCTATGTTTCAAATTTAAGTTTAATGTTTGCCTAAAGTTTGTTATTTTATTAGCTCAACATATCGGAATGATGTTGAGTACAAATTCTTCACATATTCATTCACATTAGGACTACCTATTTATTAGTAATCATTTCTACATATCGGAAAGATGTAGAAATTTCAATTTTAGTAAGACTACTTATGTATTAGTAAGTGTTGCTACATGTCGGAAGATGCAGCAATCGCAAGATCTATTACAAGTGGAATATTATATTGTTTTTATTTAGACTTATTCTACATCACCTGTGACAGGAAGGCATCTCCTTCTCTTCGACGGTGGGGGAAGACCTAGGCTATAGTGTCCATATGGTAATGATAAATTTTTATCCAGCCAACAGCGCTTATCCTCCCAAAGTGAAAGACCTCGCTTCCTAAATGATTTTGTGCTAACTATGTGATTTTTTGAATTTATAATTGTCATATCTTCAGTTGTATCATTCTCACTATAATAGACACTCCTATAGTCATCATGTTTCAATTTTTTAACTGCTGCTCTCTGAATTCCTTTTGCACGTTTGATGCTATGATTCGTAGAGTCTAGATATTTCATGGAATACATTTTCGGTTTTAGTAGGATCATTTCCTCAAGCAACTTTCCAGCACACTCATCCTTAAAACAACCTAATCTAGCTTTGTTTGTAGTTGAGTATAGTCGGTGATGACTGTCATAGTTTGAAGAGTCAAACTTTTCACCGAAGTATAGAAGTATATCTTCCAGACGGACAGATGGTGATGTGTATAAACATAGGAAGAAACTGTCGGTATCACCTCCACAAAGCCGCGTTCTATTTATCAGTGGACATCCTTTTAGATCATTGTAATATAATTGATACATTTCCAACTTACTATAGTCAAGTACTGCTTGACCAACATATATTAATTTATTTAAAACTATTGAAGGTTTGTACATTTCCATACCAACCAGATCTTCATCAAATATTTTGTGTTGAACATAGAGAGGATGATTTGACAATTTCAGTAGTTGTTTCTCATTGTTGACTAGTTTAAATTTTTTCCTTCTCCTTACATTTTCCATTGTTTTACCATATAAAGAATTATTTTTCAATTTGTAGAATGACTTTTCGAAGTCAGTGTTTGATTGAGCCCTCTTTTGAGAGTTCATATCAATGTATGTTTTTAACCAAGGCTTTTGTGTGAATTTTATGCCACTATGAATCTTCTTGATTCTCATGCCCATGGTCAAGTAAAATTTTAAAATTGAATAGTGGACTACATAATTTTCCCTATCAAATTGATGGAGCAGAAGTTTCTTGATAGAAGAAAAATGTGTATTTGGTCTTACTTTTTCATATAGATTTTTCATATAGTGTGAAAACATTCTCTTTTCAATCATCTGCATTTCTGGAGCTAATGGGAAATCGGCAGTGTCATCATGAATGGCTGCAGGATACTCTAAATCTAAATCAAAAATGTAGCCGATTTCACCATCATCATCTATATTTTGAACATTTTCTTCATTTAAAAAATTATCTAATTCACTTTCATTCAACCATTTGAAATTTGAGTGGGGTAGATTTCTACTGAGTGAAGAACCATAAAGGTTATTAACATCTAAGTAGGTCAAATGTCGACTTTCATGTGTATTATTTCCTAATTCTTCAATGCGTGCACGCGCTCGGTGAATGTTGGTGAAAGTCATACCCCCTCTAATTCCTCGTTCAAATAGATTGTACATATTTTCATCTTGTATGTAGTGTGGGGGATCATTGGAAGAGAAATTTAGTGCTGAGGTAAAGCTAAGATGTGGGAGACTGACAAAATGTACAGGGTCGACTTCATCCTCACGTTGACTCAATGCTCTAAACACTTCAAATATGTCTGCCAACAATAAAACATCTAACTTCAGATATGCCAGCATGTAATCACCAAATGTGCTACAATTAAATTCAATCCACGCCTTGTTAGCGTGTTCATATTCACTATCGGAACAGTGCTCACGAGTAAGATCATTATAGAATTCAAATTGTGGTGGTAGACAGTCTTCCGTCAACGTGTTTAAGTTTTTGAAGTATGAATATGGAAACACTCCCTTCTGATATAAAACATTATCACTTAATTGTGGAAATTCTACCCTTAATGTCTCTACATGCTCATACGTTTGCAAGCCCTTGGCTAATTCACTCAAGGATGCACTTAGAAATTGATATGAGTCTAAGAATTTTAGTTTAAAGTATACTGTCTTCCCTTTGTATTCATTTACAGGGACACTGGCGGATAAAGTTATATATTTTTCAGCAGTTGCTGCTACAACATCTAATTTCCAAGACTTCATTCTTCCAATCGCTTTATAGCAAACGATGTGGCTATCATAATTTTTAAAATTGTGGAAAAATATGGGGAGCTCCCGTCTGTTAAGTCTTAACCGGAGATTGCATTTCCTACATAATGTTTGCCTATATCGTCCGGTGATATGATCATGATCACGAACTTTTATGACTTCATCGCTGAATTTTGATTTACATTTGTTGCAACATTCTGCATTCTCGTGGCGTGCTTTTTCATCCGCTGACAGTGACATTGGCTGCCTAGTTGTTGCACATTGGTTGTCATATAAGTCTTGGGCTACAGTTTCTAAGTGGTGCAAGAAACTAATAATGCAATTTTCTCCCTCAAAGAGGTAATACTTGTTTTCAAATTTTGATTGAAGGGCATTATGCCAGACATGATAAGCTCCAATAGCCGCAGGTTTATGTATTTTATTATCAATGTAGCACTCTATATCTGCATAAATTACTAAAGGAGGACTTAGTTGATATTCCATGCTACTTGTTAGTACTTTTAGATCTGATGGCATTTTTTCTATTTGTGCTTTTCCTCGAATGCAAAACTGGAAATGTCGTTCTAGTGTTGTTTTATATGTGAATGACTGAGTGCATCTTTCGCAGAAGTATTTATGTCTTTTTAAAGTTCTCCTATACAATCTTGACAGCTTTGGAATTCCACAATAGTGTGCTGCTCCATTGTTTAGAATTAGCAAAATATTAACCGTTTGCCTACCAGTAAAGTTACTATTGTAACGAACACCTTTGAGTCCATTTTCATAAAAGTGAATGTTAATTTTAATATCATTATTTTTCTCAAATTTTGGAATATCTTTGATTGATACTGGTGTGGAAATGCCTTCCATATTTAGCTCAGATGTCCACTCACTATATGATTTTACTTCATTCCTTGAATAAGGTACTTCATTATAATGCAATATTGATAAAACTGCATATAGGAAGCAATCATTTGCATTTGAATTAACATTAATGACAGCTTTAGAGTTTTTTAACTTCTTTGGTAGAGGAAATGATTGTCCACCTGACAGTATTGGACTTGTTATTACATTGAACTCTATATTTTGTACATCATCTATAATCCAATTGCTACCCTTTTTTGTGAAGGCTTCAATATGATTTATTAGACTATTTAGATGATCCTGAAACCAAGCATCATAGTCATAAATATAGTTTGAGGATGATGAGGTAAAGTGTGCGAGAAAAGTTTCTTCTTCTTGAGGATTAGAACGGACATAACGAATTTGTGCAATCAGACGACCGCGCAATTGATAGCTCCTTAGTAAGTCAGACACTAAATTCCCTAACATGGAACGCATGCTTTCTAAGAATGATGTTATGTCCACAGTAGGTGTTGTTGGCGTGATATCATACACACGTGCATGGCCATTGAGTGCGCTTTCACTGAGACTAACAGTTCCATAGTTATTATGCATATTCATCTCACTATTTGTGTTATGTACATTCATATGCTGTCGAAATCTACTTATAGAGTTATACGTTTTGCCACACCGAGAGCAGTATTGCATAAAGTTTTGTATGTTAGTTGAAGCGCTGGTTGTTGGCTTAGAAGTAGATCTATTTTGATTATTTGAATTTGACTCTGTTATGCTATCATTCGGTTTATTATTGCATACAAGTTTATGTCTCTTAAGATTATCCATCCTATTCGTCTTATATGGACACTTGCTACATTGATACGTTTTTCCTAACTTACAAAATTTTTCATGTCGTTGCAAATTGCCTATGAGAGTGAACACTTTTCCACACTTGGTACAGACAACCATGATTATTGATGAGGATTGAAATTAGCAAGCCCTTATATACATCTACCATCTAATGACGTCAGCGTCATCACCAGCCAATACCATATGTTCCGATCTGTTGTAAAGAGAAAACACATACAATTTTAACAATTATTTTTTTTCAAAATAGAAGAAAATAGAAGTTAAAGTTACAGTCTAACGCATTTGACAATACCACTATGATATAGTTTTAGGTGACTGCAGCTGTCACTACAGCCACCCAAATCGTCCATCCTCGTAAGGCGCACTTTTCTGATCCCATTTTGGGAACAGTCGAGGTGGACAAGTGTCTCTTTATGGTGCTGTTGACTGGTGGTTACTTGGGAGGCCAACAGGAGGTTTGATTGAGTAATATTTCTTAGAGACTCAATCAAACCTCTATTGTCCTCCTTCAACTTCACCTCGCGGGCCTCAACCTCCTTCAGGCGCTCTTGGCAACGACGGAGTTGTATCTCAACGTCTTCTTCTACTGTCGCGTCGAGATCGACATTATACTGTCGAACAGGGAGAGCAGCTGGAGGTGCGGGCGCAGCAGCGTGAGGGGAAGGATCTGCGGCTGGGATCGGAGAGGAAGGATCTGCGGTTGGGATCGGAGAGGAAGGAGCTGCGGCTGGGATCGGAGAGGAAGGAGCTGCGGCTGGGATCGAAGAGGAAGGACGCAGTGGAGATAACGGAGCCAGTGTCATCATGGGCGATAAAGGAAGGCGCACACTCCAGCTCGGAGAAGCCCGGATGTGGCTGAACGAGACCTCCTCCTGAGATGCACACATCGCGGAGTCCTGTAATCGAAAGAAACAATTGTTTATCATCTATTTAGCATTTTACCATTGATGAGATACAAAAGTGAATTTCTCTTACCTCCGGCTGGATTGTGACCTTCTGACCGGTTCCAACCTCTGTCTCACGGGGCAACGAGTCATTCTAAAAGATAAATCAATCTATTACAAACAAAAAACATATTTTAATAGAAAATTCTGTACTCATGCAGTTGACCAACTTTGATACTTACATTTGTAACAGGATCATCATCCTCATCGGAAGAAGATGTCGGGGAAGAAGTCGCTGACGACGTTTCCTCATCAGATGAAGTCGCTGACGAGGTTTCATCGTCCTCTGATGAGGACTCCCGAATAGGATACGGCTTTTCCTCATTATCTTCCACCGATGTACTGGTCGCTGGCGTCGAAAGGAAACTTCGATGCTTCCTGAGGGACAGCGATCGCACAACCTGCAGAGAAAAATAATATAACATGCTCGCAACTCATTGAGAAGCATACATGTTCTTGGAAATACTTCATGCATTGAGAAATATTATTGATAAATAACTAAACAATGACACTTACGGGACTGGGAAGACACTTCTTCTCCGGTGTAGGCAAACGGGGTATACTGTTCACACCTGTAAACAGCTGAAGAAAAGAACATATTCAATTTCACATAAAGAGCTAATGAATAACTTTAACACTTACATTTCTCAAGCATTCAGCCGCTTTCTCCTCTTCAAAACTGACACAAGTCTGTTGAGGCAACTCACTCTGAAATGTTGTGACAATGTTGAAATACTTTTTACATGGTAGAATAATTAATGGAGTAAATGTATTCTCACATTTTTAGTGATGATCTTTTTTTGAATTAAGACCTTGGTCTTCTTAGGAGGAGGCATCTCATCATTATCCTGAAATATTTAAATGATATATGTTTTTATGCATAATGGACCAATAATTAATGTATTCGGTTTTAAGAAGCTATCCTTTGAAGGTATTATGTATGATTGGCAGAACTCACCTCAATATCACTTAAGGTGTCATCGATGAACTGTCGTGACTTGGGGGCTTTCTTTGGGACTCGGGACTTGACGGGTTTCTTTATTGCGGTAGGCTCCTCCACCTGTGAAAGGACACCTTCCATCGGCCTCTCCTTGTTGAATAATCGCTCCAACCTCCTCTTTTCAACCTTTGAGGTGAGGTTGATGCCCTTCCTCCCATTTTGCTGAGCACATGGCGTGTGCTTTTCAATGAATGCCTTAGAGGCTTCGGTATTTACCTTTTCATTGCTCCGTTTGTATGATTTGCAAGTTAGGCAATAAAGATATGTGCATTCACTTTTGAAGATACAGTTCTTGTGACCGCTCTTATTGGCATGTCGAACGGGTATTTGGCATGTTTCACAGTAGTGAAAAATTAGGCGCTGTCGTGCAAGACTCTCTTGTCGGACCATCTCTATAGAAGAAAAAAATTTTATTATAATTTTATCTCTTATTAAATGAAAACTCATTTATATATCATCAACAAAACTTTATGAAGTACTACCTTGATATTGAATAAATCTTAGAAAGAATTGAAATCTGAAGTTGAAATTGAAACCGAAAGTCGAAAGTTTAATTTTCATTCGAAAACGGTTTGCTCATAGAAAGAGTTGAAATTTACAAGTAGCTGTCTTGAAATTATTTAATTTCGAAATTAATTTAATGAAATGAAAGTGAAATTTCGAAAATTTCAACCAATCCTCAATTTGTTTAATTAAACAAGCTTGAATTTTATACATCTGTTAGTAGATGATAGACTGAATATTTAAAATGGATGAAGGCTTTATTTAGGTATCTTTTTATTTATTTACAAACTGTGAAAATCTTGTTGATTCAAATACACTTACATTTAAACTGATATATTCATGTCTCTCGCTCAGTGACTTAATATAGGATGAAAAATTAAAAAAAACATGGTTAATAATATAACATAAAGTGTTCCTATCCTAAAAACCCAAGCTTCTATATTTAAAGCTATTTGGTTATAAAAACTTAATAATGTTCCTACTCCCGAATATCCTATAAAGTAGCACAACATGACAATGAAACTCACTTCAGAATTGTAATAAGAACCGGAGAACGGAGGAACGAAGAACGACGTCTGTTATGGACACTAAATAATTTGAAAATGAGTGAAAATTCGTTGTGTGCAACTTCTTTATATATGAAATTGACAAAGCAACTATGAACAAAGACCTTATGACATCACATCCTGGAATTGGTACGGTTAAACAAAATTGATAACTCAAACAAGAATTGGAACAGCTGGTTTATTTTTAACCTTAGAAATGGAAGTGCCATCATATGTGTTGAAAGATTTCTACATGTAAACAGTAGAGTGAATTCAAAGTAATATGAACTGATGGACTGATGTATTATTTGATATACATGTTATTATTAATAGTCATATAATGATTCATATTTGAAGATATAAAACGTGTGGTTTGAATAGAACATTAAAATTTGAATTAAGCGCTAAATTTCGAAAATTCAAATTTCGCGCCAAAATTCAAATAATCAAATTTAAAGACTTTTTCGAAAATTTGAATTTCGCGCCAAAATTCAAATAATCAAATTAAAATACTAGGTTAGGGTTAAGGGTTAGGGTTAGGGTTAGGGTTAGGGTTAAGGTTAGGGTTAGGGTTAGGGTTAAGGTTAGGGTTAGGGTTAGGGTTAAGGTTAGGGTTAGGGTTAGGGTTAAGGTTAGGGTTAGGGAAGCAAGAAGAGTATCTATGGCACCCGGAACCCATGGGTAAATAAATTTTCGAGTGCGCGAAGCGCACCCCCCCGCCGTGTATGAAGTGTATGAAGGTCAAAGGTCAAGGTCAGGTCTAAGGTCAAGTGTAGAGGTTTGTATATTATGGTCATTTTTGGTTGTAAAACTTTAACTTTGAAAATTTGTAAACTTAGTCATTTTTGTAAAAAAACTTGGAATTTTTCAAGTTGCATACAGATGCATACAACTAGGATTTTTTCATCAAATGGGTACATACAATATATCATTCGAATGCTCTTTTCATGCTGATTCTAATGGTGTATTGTATGACACATGTATGACATATAACTAGAGAGCTACATGTCTTTAAAGAATGGGCTAAAAACTTAGTGAATTTAAAAATCTAACATTTGTCTGCTTGCATACAGTTGCATACAACTAGGATTTTCCCATCGAATAGGTACATACCTTATATCATTCTAAAGGTCTTTTCATTCTCATTCTTATGGTGTCGTGTATGACACATGTATGATATCATCCTGGACTGCTACAAGCATTTTAAAATTAACAACATAACTGTTTCTTTAAAAGTTATATGTTCCTATTTATTTCAAGTTGAAGTCTTCATACTTGATTTTTTGTTTCAATTCAGTTATTGAACATCATTAATTGTAGATAGTTATTCCCCTTTCCCATTCAGACCTTAATTGAAGACCGATTTGTGAAATGATAAAACAAGTCTGTTCATATATACAAATGAATATTAAATAAAGAGATTAAGAAAAAACACACTAAATGTCATCAAGGTAAGGAAAGGGTACAAGTTTTTTCAAGTCCACTTGCACATGGATCCTGGTCTTCTTGGGCGCACAGGGACAGCGACGTGGTGTGTCAAGGTCGATGACCGAAAATTCGAGAGCGGTTGTGAGGTTCCGCTCGTTCGGCTCCATCCTCATGAACACCCGTTTGGTGTGGTACTTTTTCGGGGCGTTCTTGACTTTGACCGTGACCCGTCCATAAAGTGGCGTTCGCATGGACTTCTTATTCATGTGACGCATCGTCTCGATTGATACGTCACTATCCTCATCACTCGAGTAGTCGGGCGATGCAGGGGCTTGGGTGAACACCACCGGCTCGTTTGGTGTTGTCGATCGCTCCATCGGAGATTGGGGAGGTGTACTGGTACGTTCCACTGGCGAAGTGGTACGATCAGCAGTACCGTTCTCAACTGCGGCTTTCTGTTTGCGATCCATTATGACTTGTAGATTTAAAATAATTGTAACTTGTAAACGTGAGGATTAGAACCTTTGATAAGAATTGGTACAAACCTCGGACTTATATACTTTTTAAACAAAGGAAATCCTAACAGCCAATCAGAGAGGTACCGAACTTCCCTAAAGAATATATATAACTATATAAAGGATGACATTGTTCCAAACTGTTAAGTACTTATCCTCAACGTTCCATAACAAGAAGCATGTCCTCAAAACCACTATTTTATTTTCAAAATGACAGCCAAGTCATTATGGGAGGTCAGTTGGACATGACCATGCATCTGTCTTGCGGCTGCAAAGTGGCCCTGTGGAAGACCTTGACTGTCTCTGCACTTCAAAGGCGGAATGGACTACCAGTGAAGTGTCCGGTACACGAGTGCGATCATGACTTTAGCAACAATAAAACATTTCATGAATGGTGTGATGACTTCCTGAAGATCATGGAGTCCCCTGAGGGACGTGATCTACACCCATCATTTATTTTTCATGCTTAAATTAAACTTACATTGTAAATCTCTTGTCTTTTTCACTTTAAACATAGTTCTGGAATTGGTTTTCTTATTGGGGAGCAATTAAATCATAACTGCACATTAAAGTTTCACATCTAAATAGTGCTACATTTAAAATAATTGTCACAATAGTCGCAATTGAGCAAACCCATTCAAAATCAAACAACGGACGTCTATCGGTACGTACCCAAGTGCTCAGAACCAAACCACACAAGTTCGATCATAGACGTTCCCAAACACAGTGTACTCAACTGAGTGTACCAAACACATGTACCTATCCAGTAAAACAGATCTCATACAAGTTCTTATTCATAACACTGAATTATGCATGTACCTATCCATGTGCCTATCGATAACTAAAGTATACATGTACCTATCCATGTACCTATCCATGTTCCTATTGATAACACTAAACTTTACATGTACCTATCCATGTACCTATTGATAACACTAAACTTTACATGTACCTATCCAGGTACCTATCCGTAGCAAGTAGGGCACAGTTTTCACTACTCATATGGCACAACATTTTTTCACCTATAAATTATTTCCTGATTATCTTTTTCAGAGGCCATAACTTTAAGATTTCGCAATGGAACCAACTGGGAAGAGGCAAAGTCTGTCGTAAATCAACGAGGCTTGGATCTGAGGAGAAAAGAAAAACCAGAGAGACGATCTTGATTAATCACATATTCTGACATACCTGTCAAATACATGTTTTCAATACATGCATCTATGTGTTACCTGTCATTCCTTTTGATTTTATAGCCAAGCAGATGCTTTAAACCAAACTAATGCATAACTGGTGCATTTACAGTTTTATCTCTGTATGTATACATTTGGCCAATTGATTTTTTTGTATTATGGAAGATATCAATAATGTTTCGTCTACAAGAGCAGCAAGAAGGATTTCTAAATTTACGGTATTGCTGAGTCATTTTTGAAATTCTTCATGTTGCTGTTGTAGACGAAACATTGATATTTTCCATGATACAAGGCAATCAACAGACCAATCTTCCAAGATAGCAAACTAATCTTCTAAGATAACAGACTAATCTTCCAAGATAACAGGCTAATCTTCCAAGATAACAGACTAATCTTCCAAGATAACAGACCTATCTTCCAAGTTTCTTCTAAGATAGTAGTAAGTAAAACTCCACTTCTGGATAGCGCAAGATGGCCGCCATCGCTGACGTCCCCCCCCTCTGGAGCGGCAGAGTGTCGTGGTCGGCCGCCGTGGTGCTTTGAGTCTGACGTCCTCCCCCCCCCCTCTGGAACGGCAGAGTGTCGTGGTGTGCCGGCCACGTGCGTCCGTCAGGTTCGCTGACGTCCCCCCCCTCTGGCCGACCGTCGTATAGCGCGCGGTGATGTGGTGTCTAGGTTGGCGTGGCGTGCCGGCCAGGTTGGGAGGGTGGTCTGTCGTAGCTCACCTGAAAAAATCCTGTCAGAGTGGCTTTGTATGGGTAAAATTTTGAAAATTTTCCAAAGTGTGGAATTTCGACCTGGGACCTTCACAAAAACATTTTTCATCAAATTTCACTGACCCCCCCCCCGACAGCAATCTTCTAACTTTGGTTCTAGTGAACGGATTTTGTCTTACAGCTACTCGTTTGAAAGAGGAGAAAAAACTGCTCGACGACATTTTTTGTTGCGAGTCAATCGGACCAGCCGTTCAAAAGTTAGAGCTGTTACAAGATTTTAGGTCGGAGCTCACCTGAAAAAATCCTAAGTGTCAGAGTGGCTTTGTATGGGTAAAATTTTGAAAATTTTCCAAAGTGTGGAATTTCGACCTGGGACCGTCACCAAAACATTTTTCATCAAATTTCACGGACCTCCCCTGCGCAAACGGAAAGTCGGCCAAAGTCTGGGCCGAAGTCGGCAAACAATGTCGGCCCGAACGCGACGTGTCCGGACGCCCCTAAGTCGGCCCTGGTTCGGCTGGTCGACTTCGGCCAGTAGTGTATTGACCGTATGTAGCGGGTCGCTTTGTGGTGGCCGCGAATCCAGTCCGCGAGATCTGCGTTTGCTACCTTTACCTCACCGCATGTAATAAGCAATAACAATACTCAGATTATGAAACTTACCTAGATTGAGTCCACTGAAGGTCAATTTTGTAAGTGTAGACATCGGGATTCAGGTTGATTGTACCTCAAACAAGTTTAAATCTTGAATACAATGGATAATAACAATCATATCCAGTGGTATTCAAAACTATCGTAGATGAGGTTCATTATATTCTGCTCCTAAATTTTGATGTCTGAAACCAACAAAAATACATTATAAGCGAATTAAGATAGAAAAACGCAGACAAATTGTGAACAATTATGTAAAACATAAACCATGTAGAGCTCTATAAACGACACATAATAGAGAAGTATATGACACAGAAATGAGCATTAATTTATTGCAAGATGAAAGCAGGTGATAATTAATCTAAACTATTTTTATATTTCATCATTCCGATAATTTACAACAGCAACGAGTTAATCGAGAACACATTTTCCCAGGGTGGACAACATGCCGTTAAAGCACAAAGTCCGATGAATTTGATATATAATTTAAAATGATTTCTCCTTTAGCTGAGATAAATAACAACGTACCGCAGGATGGTTTACTTACACATCCAAACCAACCATGTAGTGAAACATTCGAACCTGTGAATTATTTTCAAAGTTTGCGACTTGTTGCCAAACAGGGTTGAGGAGGGAAGAATGTGGTCCCGGCGGAAATTCACATTTCAAGGAGGCCCAAAAAGGCCAACAAAATAATACTTAAAGCCAAGCTATTACTAATACAAATCCGCTAGAAAATTCTCATCCCTTAAATATTGGAAAAAAATTTTCAATCCCGATTCACGACCTTAAATTTTAAATAAAGCTTCTTGTAATGACACCCGACGTCCTGCATGCTGACTTGATCACGGGAATAACCCAATGCTGGTAAGATCAAAACATTCGGAGGCAGTGACAAGAATATAGTCCGGGAGCCAGCGTGAAGTTGTGCAGGGAACGAGGTAGTACATAAAACTTTCACATAGCATAGTACACCTCTAACCTACTGCAAAACTTCGCGTCTGCCGGATCAGATCATTTGCTTTTCAGAAATAGAGATGATAACAAAATCCTATGTATTTCCAATGGTAAAATTGTGACATCTGAGGTGTTGACTCCATTTTTTCGAATTTTTGCTCATAAAAGTTACACAAATTGGTATTTTGTTGAACTGGTTATTATAGAAATCATCTACAGATCATGATCTTTCAAATGAGTTGTCATTCAGTGACAGAGGATGAAGTAAAGTGTACAAACAGACACTTTTCGTTGGTGTAACTGCAAATTTTAACACAGAAATTTCAGGAAAATTGTTGATACATCTTTAACGAAAAGTGTCTGTTTGTACACGTTACTTCATCCTCTGTCACTGAATGATAACTCACTTGAAAGATCATGTTCTGTAGATGATTTCTATAATAACCAGTTCAACAAAATACCAATTTGTGTAACTTTTATGAGCAAAAATTCGAAAAAATGGAGTCAACACCTCAGATGTCACAATTTTACCATTGGAAATACATAGGATTTTGTTATCATCTCTATTTCTGAAAAGCAAATGATCTGATCCGGCAGACGCGAAGTTTTGCAGTAGGTTAGAGGTGTACTATGCTATGTGAAAGTTTTATGTACTACCTCGTTCCCTGCACAACTTCGCGCTAGCTCCCGGACTAATAACCTTACAACATATTTACACATTACAAAATACTGTCGATTACATATCAGTCAGTTACAAAGAATCGCAAAAAATTACTTGTCACAGTCGGCAGACGATGAAACGTCAGGTGTCATTTATTCAATATGTAAGGTCGTAAATTGTGAGTGAAAGTCTGTTTTTT
Organism: Prostheceraeus crozeri; assembly: GCA_907163375.1. Lineage (NCBI taxonomy): Eukaryota > Metazoa > Platyhelminthes > Polycladida > Euryleptidae > Prostheceraeus > Prostheceraeus crozeri. The sequence goes on along the minus strand of CAJQUW010009732.1, from coordinate 31,437 downwards.
TAAACCAATGGCCAACCTCCCGTGAGACTATAAACTGAAACATTAGCATACACACGGAAATTAAATGGCATGAATAATTACAGTGGTATATGGCATAATTTTCTCTTTTTAATTTTTTTTTTATTTATAAGAATGCTTTCAATTGCCTCAACTCTTTTTCATGTGCAATAGGCCTAATTAAACAACCCACTGACTAATTATATTACACGTAGGCCTGACAAAACGACAGACGGCTTGCTCACAAACTACATTATCGAAAAGCATCAATCAGCGAATTGAATTTTTTAAGATGGAGGACATTCTATTCATCACTCCTGTTTTTAGAAAATATGCTTCATTATCAAGGATCCAGCTTTCCATCTCCTATCAAATTAAGACACGACACGGTCAAAAAAATTCGAAGGATCCAGGAAACGGAAGACGCCAAAGTTAAACAATTACCCTAGTGGAGAATCTTGTAAATAATTAGGTAATTAAAAGTAATGAATGAATGAATTAATACTGACAACATAGAGTAACCTACTCTAGTATAGAGCAGGTACTTTAAATACGTATAAAGGCAAGTCTACTCAACTGAGACGGTAAGAGAAATAAATTAATACTTATAAACGATTTAATTTTTATAAAATAAGAACTGTAACATGAGTTCGTCATGGACCTGACGAGAAGCTAACTAAAAATAACAAAGGTGAAAATTAGAAACCTAAAAGGAAAAAAAACAAAATTAAGTTTGCTAGGTATGGAGTCATCAGGGAGGAACCATGTGGCTGCATAAAGCAAGGTTTCGGCCCCTAACCTCCAACCTATACCACATGGCGGGGCCAGGCCAACCATATCGAATGTACGATATGGAAGGTCTCTCCAAGCCTGAGGAAACATAGCAGAACCAAACCGAAAATAATTTTTTTTTCAACGATCTTTCTATCAACGATCCTGATGAATCACGCGATTAATTCTTTAACCAAATACACATTTTATTTTGTAACTTCAGGACAATTAGAATGGTTGGCTTAGAATCTATTACTATACAAGTTACCTATTGATGCGGTTTCTTCACCTGATTTACGAGTACGATTTATTTGCTACTCACATGTCTTAATATTGTTGACACACCATATACACTCCATTTAGGTACTCATATATCCGCGGTGATAATCTTTAACAAAAGATGGCAACATGTATACTATCTTCAAGGAATAGAGAAAACTGCACCGTCATCTGTTCGACGAGTAGATTCACACCCACACACCGCATGAGGAATCCGTGAACTGACTGATAGACGTAGCGCGCGGCGAAGAAATACATTGCAATGTTCGAATTCGGGAAGCTCGCCATCATGAAGACATGATAATCCCCTTTTAGAATAGGTAAGAAATAAAAATTAGGTATTACAGTGGTCGGGATGCATTAGAATGAAGTCATGCTTTATGAATAATCATGAAAACTGACTATCGTACATGCATACTCGTGAAACATCGGAAAATGATGGCATTTCCACCTGAGCGCCTTATACGGACTTCTAAATATAGTACCCAATACAGGATTCCCGTCACAATGCGATTAATCGCTATGTTCCGAAGTCAGCTACGTTTTCGTGCTTCCGAAGTTCTGCCGAAAGTCGATTGACCGAATTATGACGCACTTGTGCCGACATTCATAAAAATGCGTGGTTATAAAAACATTTCTATTTATTTCATATTAAAACATCTTTCGCAGATCATATCATAACACAGATAATATAAATTACGATAGAAACTTCATTTGAATTGAAACTGCTCAAGATGGCCGAAGAGTCGCACTTTGCTGTTTTCGGCCCGGACACGGTCCGTCATTTACGTTTGCACAGGGTCCCCCCTTCTGGACAGCTAGCTTCGATCTTGGCTTCTAGTGGACGGATTTTGTCGTGCAATAGCTCGTTTGAAAGCTAAGAGTGAGACAAATTCAGTGAAAGAAACGGCTTGTTCATATCTGTCTTCGTTCAAAAGTTAGAGCTGTTACAAGATTTTAGGTCGGAGCTCACCTGAAAAAATCCTAAGTGTCAGAGTGGCTTTGTATGGGTAAAATTTTGAAAATTTTCCAAAGTGTGGAATTTCGACCTGGGACCGTCACCAAAACATTTTTCGTCAAATTTCTCTGAACGAGGGGGGAGGGGGGGTCCGTGAAATTTGATGAAAAATGTTTTGGTAAATGTCCCAGGTCGAAATTCGGAAGTTTTAAATTTTTCAAAATTTTCACCACACTGGAGCTCTCACACTTAGGAATTTGTTCACTTGTGGCATGTTACATGGACATGTGCTGACGGACCAACTTCCCGTGGTCATATGAGAATGGTTCAGGTGTTATATGATAGAGAATGATGAGACGAATCGTTTGCAACAAACCGCATGTCGCTACGATGAATACTTTCGGAGATAGAGCCATTTAAATTTTCTTCCGAGCATATATAAACCCCCGACAACGTAAGTCTGATCACTTCATCGAAAGACGAGGTAAGCGACGGTCGTCGCTCTGAGCTCCCGATATCGGGTGTTTCAAAGGACTCTATCTTTTGAAGTAGGCAAGCTATCTTCTTACTTCAAAGTTTGTATGATAGAGTTTGATAGTGTCTTTACTACTGATAAAATTTTTTAAAAGTAGTATGAGTAGTAAAATGCAGAATTTTTTAAAAATTCTTAATTTTCAGTTTTTTCAAAGTTTTAACATGTAGACTAAGGTTTTCAAGTATGCTGAGTTCAAATCTGCTATCAGATTTGAAATTTAACTAAGTCTAAGGCAGCTTTGAGGGGTTAGATCCCAGCTACTGATCACTACCTTTGACTCGGCGTTCCTGTTACCACTTCGGGGCAGTGACAATGATGTCTTCAGCTGTAAAGAGCGGGTATCGGGGAAGATCTCTCACTTCCCTAGTGATCAGTACAAGGCCTTCGGGCTGTCGACGGGATCGAGTGCCACTCACTACACTCTTTAGGAATATGACTGTACTACATGATTCCAAACTTATACAAATTTCATTATCTTACAGCTAACGATAAAATCTCAGGCATGGCTAACGACAAAAACAGAAAATATCATATCAAAATGTGTGTGTGCGGTCGAATAAATCGCAGTGCGGACGCCAAGGCGCATGTCAAGAAGGCGGGCACCGGCCACGTGATTATCTTGAATAGGGTTGCGTGTGTGAAGTGTAGAGTGCTGAAGGGTGATGAGGATGAGGCGCGTTTCTACAGAGTGCATGCTGACTGTAGTGGTGGTTTAGTGAGTGACTTGAGATTTACGCAGTTGATTGTGGAAGAGAGGGAGCGAATGTTGGCGATCGAGCGAGAGGGTAAGGTTGAGAATGTTGTTGAGAATGATGAGTTGGCGAGAGCGGTTGCGTCGTTGGAGGCTGAGATTGAGCGAAAGAGAGTGCTTGAGAGTGATGATGAGGATGATGTGGATTTAGATAGGGAGCGTGTGAGGAAGCGTGTGAGGAAGTTGAGCTCTTCGTCGTCGGAGGTGTCAAACATTGTCATCACCGACCCCCCGAAGAGCTCATCTTCCCCAAAAGTGAAGAGTGGTGGGATTCGTGTGCAGTCGGCGAGGTGGTTGAAGGATGAAGAGAAGAGGCATGTTTCGCAGCAGATGGCGCATGATTTGTTGGTGAATAAGTATGAGAGTTTAAAGAAAGTGAAGGATGAAGTTGTGAAGGAGTTGGATGAGTTGAAAAAGAAGGAACTGAAGTCGAAGGAGGTAGCGGATGAAAATATTAGAATGAGGTGTAGTGTGACTGATTTGAAGAATAAGACGCGAGAGTTGGAAGAGAAGAATGATGAGTGTGAGAAGAGGGCGAGTGCTGCGGAGAGAAGAATGAGAGATGCAGAAGCGAAGTTTGAGGAGATGATGAAGGAGATGAGTGTGTTGAGAGCGAGGAATGTTGAGTTGGAGAGGACTGTGGCTCGGCGGGGTGATGAGAGGCAGGCGTATGAGAAGTTGGAGCGCATGAGGGATGAGTGGGAACGTGTGAATGAGGATCGTTTGTTTGAATTTCACATCCCTATTCGGGATAATCATTTGGCCGGCGAAGTACTCGTCAATCAAAATCTGGACGAGTCCATCATATGTTATAACGGCCATCCAACGAAAAAATGTCTCCATGCCAGCCTGAGAATGCGCGGTCACTTACATAAATTCTCGATTCGGAAGCGCGCGAGACTGCCAAAGGATGGCTAACTTGGTAAGTGAAAAGTAAATGAGATAGTATATCCTATTCTAATACATATCATTTTCATTGCAGATCTTTGCCCGCCTTCACCACCCCATCACGACACTCCCGAGAACGAACCATCGGCTCTCTTAAGGGCCACCTAGGGGCAAGACATGATAGAACCTCCACGCGGTTTGCCCTGGGCAGTCTTCGGACTGGCGAATACTATCATTAAGTTGAATCTACTATCAGTCAACTTGAACGTTGCGTCACGTTAGAGGGGTATATAAACCACTGCCTCTCATTTCATTTCATTTCAATCATGCAGACGCCGAACAGTCAAGTCAGCTCTCCTCGCGGACCGCAGTTAAGGCCGCGAAATTTATTTGAGGAGTTTGTCAGGCTAGAGGAGCAAGACAGAGTTTATAATAATCTTGCTCGGATTGGCAATCCGATGACAGCAACTGCTATCAATCCAACGGAATGGCGCTACATTCCACTTTTTAGCCATGTACCAGTTAGTGTGGAAGTCGACAGTTCTGCCAAAGAGAGAGTCAAAGACTCTCTCAGCAGAAGTGGTAGGGTGTAAGATGACGTTACTCCCGAGAACGAACCATCGGCTCTCTTAAGGGCCACCATGGGGCAAGATTTGATAGAACCTCCTCGCGGTTTGCCCTGGGCAGTCTTCGGACTGGCGAATACTATCATTAAGTTGAATCTGCTATCAGTCAACTTGAACGTTATGCAGTCGATTGCTATCCCTGAAGCATTCTGATTCGCTGTTGAGCAATTCATTGTTGAAAACCCTATATAAGCCAGAAGATTGTAGCGCTTCTCATTCAATTTCAAGTCACGATGGAAGCGACATCTGCCAACAGCATTCCCGTCTTCATCGATGAAGACAACGCCATTCCCGAGTTCGTCATCCTCGACGAGTGGGATGAAGAGGATGATAAGGGGAAGATCAAGAGGATCGTTTGGACGGATGAGGTGTGGACTCCGAATACCACTCGCATCCGAAAGGTGCCAGATGCACCAGCACGACCTCGGCGGTATAGGGTCTATGACAACCTAACCGTCATACCCATTGACTATTCCAGCCAATAGTCAACTTAAATTCACACCCCGAGAACGAACCATCGGCTCTCTTAAGGCCCACCATGGGGCAAGACATGATAGAACCTCCTCGCGGTTTGCCCTGGGCAGTCTTCGGACTGGCGAATACTATCATTAAGTTGAATCTGCTATCAGTCAACTTGAACGTTGCAAATGAAGTTCGGTGTAACACTTCCTTTCGACGGGCGCTCCTGTAAAGGGCGGCGGTGAAACCCGTAGCTATGTATACCGGAAGGGATATTCGGCAATGGTCAATCTTGTTTAACCTCTCTGCGTCATGTTTGCAAGTGATTGCCTCTGTCTCAACGTAGTATGCATTCGCGCCAGGGCGACATTTAGCCAACTGTCGAAGGTTGCCTAAAACTTTCCATTGCATACGTTATGAGAACCATGAGTTCTACCTGTCTCTATCAATGAGACGAATTGATGAATGGAATGAAATGGGAGGACACTCACGCGCCACACGCAACATAACACACTTCTCTCTTCCGTAGTCTAACAAGCTCTTTACACATGGATCGCAGTCGATTGCTATCCCAGAATCATGTAAGCTATCTTAATTTTATTTGACACTATTTCATCTACCATCATCGTCCATATGAAATGTTTTAACATTTACAAGTTAGACTAAGCGTGCTACTATTTCCAAATGAAAAAGTATACATGGTTAAATCATCCACTTAAGCCCATCCGTAGTCTAACAAGCTCTTTACACATGGATCGCAGTCGATTGCTATCCCAGAATCATGTAAGCTATCTTAATTTTATTTGACACTATTTCATCTACCATCATCGTCCATATGAAATGTTTTAAGATTTACAAGTTAGACTAAGCGTGCTACTATTTCCAAATGAAAAAGTATATATGATTAAATCATCCACTGAAGCCCCATTCAAGTAATTCAGTATGAAAGCAAAGATAATACGAAATAAAAATTTATTATGGCATGTATTTCAAAAGGTCTTCATCGTCAATATCGTCCCAGAGTCTGGCTTCACATAGATAACAAAAACAGTTCAGTTGCTTTAATCGTTCTTCCACTGCGAGCCTCACTTTGTCAATATACTCCCACTCCTCCATAGTTCGTGGCTGGGAGTTAGGGGTGTACCACTCCCATAATTGGTGGAGGAATTTCGTGCTGGTGATCTCCATCACATCGTCAGTATCGTACTGGAGATACTTCCACCTCACGCCTGTTAAGTCGGGACACTCCTTCTCACATACACTCTCTTCGTTGTCCGCTGGTAATAACACCTTCTCTACCTTCGTTGGAGCGTTTGGTGTTGAGGATGGAGAAGAGAATTTTGTGTTTGGTGTTGTCGGAGGGCTTGTCATGTTGACTGTGAATAATAACTTTGAAATGTTTTCTAATTCTTAAGTATCAACAAGCAACCAATCAGAATGAACAGCCAATGAATGATGAATATGAAAGTATATATGTAAAGTGACATTCGTGTCATTTCACTCTGTCTTTGTGACATATAAGTGAAGTGTTCTCTGACGAATTCTATATTTGAGGCGTACAAGTAAACTGCTCTCTCGTGAAGTCTCTATCTTGTTGAAGTATCAACTTTAAACTCGATTTCGTTGAAATGGTAAGTTGAAAATTTCTTCACTCATCTCCGTCAAACGTGTGGTTAATAGCATCTTCCTCAATTTCAGCCATCAACTTCATCACCAACGCCCTCCCTTCTCGAGGAAAGTTTAGAGTCGTTGAGTCAAGGTAGGTTGTAACAATACACTGAGACTTGAACAGAGATGATAGAATGATTTCTCTTTCAGGTGATGTGAGTTCCAGCTCAGGACTCTCGCGACAAGGCAACGAGTGGGAATGTGCCGACTGCGGACATATGTTTACAAGGAAGCACAGTCTCCTTCGACACATCAAACAACGTGTGTGTCAACGCAAAGCGGCGTCAATCTCCGGAGGTGAAGTTGATTCTGACGATGACATCTCCTTTCCTTTCGATTTGTGCCCTCTTTCTTTTGATAGTCACTTTCAGCGATCTTCGCACAGACTTCAACACACGCATGCAAATGATCACTACACCAACGGTACCTCTACAATCTCCCTCATTAATGTTTCACATAATAATTTAGTACGCGACTACTGCATGGAGTCCAATACTCAAATAGTAGATTTTCCTGAGTGGCTCCTTCAAAATTCTAACATTATCGAAGCGCTCTTCAACAATTTAGACAATTTTAGAATGAAGGCGCTCATCTACCTTAAACTAAAATATATTAAGATAGATTTTCAAACGGGTCAAGTGACGGAGAGAATACAGTTTCATGTTCCTTCCTCTTCCGCAACTGAAGTTGTAGACTGCGAGTCTTGGCTAAATTTTCACATTCAATGTTTAAAATCAAATGTAGATAAATTCAATCAACGCGACAGCGCTCTCATTTTTGATGGTGTGGACTCAGCCATATTCAAAATTTCACTATTAGAAAGTCATGCAGCTCGAGGCACATTTAAACTACCAAAAACGTTGTATAATAAGAAAGCTGTCATCAATGTCGATTGTAAATCACAGTGTTTCAAATATGCAGTCCTATCCATCCTTCACTATAATGATATCAACGCGAATCGAAATCATACCTATAGCTATAGACAGTGGGAGGATGAACTAGACTTTGAAGGTTGTGATAGTGACAACATGAAAATCAAAGATGTAGAAACGTTCGAAAAACATAATAAGATTAAAATTGACGTTCACGTGTGGGAGAAGGGGTTGAAGGGTGCCCGCTATAATTCACGTTCAACTTGTTATGAACGTGTAGTCAACCTCTTATTAGTAAAACAAGATGATAGCGAGGAATGGCACTACTGTGGTATTCCCAAAATCTCTCGCTTGTACACTCACTTGGGGCACTCTAAAAGAGGTGAACATTTTGTATGCGACCGCTGCATCCGCTCCTTTTGGAGTAAAGATAAATTTGAAACTCACTATGAATGGTGCAAGCGAGGTAAATTACAAATGGAACGCATGCACAAAGATAAAATATTTTCACATAGGGATAATGGTGACGAATTAAGTCCCCTGCGTATCATTTACGCAGACATAGAATGCTACATTGATGATATCATCCACAAACCAGCAGCCATATCCTGCTATGAAGTATGGCATGATCACTTTAGGAATAGACAAAACAAAATGCATACTTGGCAAGGTGAAGATTGTATTTCAAAATTTCTAGAATTTCTCGATAAAGCTGCTAAATTTCAACAATCATATGATTCACAATTGCAGCGTAAGTCACTACATATGTCAGATGAAGACAAACAGAAATTTGAAAGTTGCACATCGTGCCCTAAATGTCATAAAACGTTTGATGACGATAAAATTAAGAAAGTGCGTGATCATGATCACATCACTGGTAAATTTAGAAACGCACTCTGCTCCAAATGTAACTTTTCACTTAGGTTGAGACGTCGTGTACTACCCGTCATTTTTCATAACTTTAAGGGCTATGACAGTCATATGCTCATAAAAGGAGGGTTGAGCCAGATGAAATCGTGGCAGTTCAATGTTATAGCACAAACGAGAGAAAAATTCATGGCAATGACAGCAAAAGTACCAGTAGATAAAACTAAAGAAAATAAGACAGTCTTCTTCGAAATAAAATTTTTAGATTCATTTCAATTCATGTCAGCGTCACTAGCTTCTCTCGTTCGAAATCTCAAGTTTCTTCCCCATAGTCAAACTTTGAAGAAACACTATCCAAACTTAACAGATGAAATAATCACTCGCAAAGGAGTCTTTCCTTATGCGTATTTTAGCTCAATGTCTAAACTAAATGAAACAACCCTTCCTTCCATTGACAAATTCAAAAACGATTTGACGGATGAAGATTGTCCAGTAGAGGACTATGAACATGCTCAAGAGGCATGGTTAAAATTTGATTGTAAAACGTTTGGCGAATATATGATCGCTTACTTAGAATTAGATGTCATTTTGCTGGCTGATGTCTTTCAGGAATTTCGACGAGTGGCATTAGAAGAAGACAAATTAGATCCTGTCCACTTTGTCAGTCTACCAGCCATGTCCTTTAAATCAGCCTTTAAAATGACTGGTGAGACCATCCATCTCTTACAAGACCCGGAGATGTATAATATATTTGAGCGCGGAATACGCGGTGGTCTCACATTTGTAAATAAACATCATATAAAATCTGAAACAGTAGGTGATGATCATATCCACCTAAAGTACTATGACCAAAATAATTTATATGGCAGTTCACTGTCTAAACCACTACCTCATTCCGAGTTTAGTTGGTTAAATCAAGATGAGTTTGAGTATTACTCCAACCCTTCAAACATACTGAAGATTCCAGATGAAGGTGATTGGGGATATTATTTTGAAGTGGATTTGATTTATCCAAATAGCATTAAAAATAAAACTGCTGATTTCCCACTCGCACCTGAATCTGGTGAAGTGACTGAAGATATGTTTTCACCATTCATGTCACAATTTCATAATAACTTAATAGAGTGTGGACAGCCAAGGTACAAACCATGCCGCAAACTTTTACTCACCCAATATGATAAGAAAAATTATCTCGTACACTTCTGCATATTAAAATTCTATTTAGAAATGGGCATGCTTCTAAAGTCAGTTCACCGCATTATCAAATTTAGACAGAAAGCCTTCCTCAAACCCTACATAGATAGTAACAGTCAAAAACGTGCACTCGCCCAAAATAATTTTGAAAAGGATTTTTATAAATATAAGAATAACAGTCTATTCGGAAAGACCATGGGGGATGTTAGAAAACGTATGAATTACAAACTAGTCGTTGATGAACAAAAATATCACAAATTGACCTCATCACCTCTTTTCATTGATAGAGACATCATCGATGAGGATCTTGTAGGTGTTAAAATGATTAAATCAGAAGTTGAGTTGTGCAAACCCATCTATATTGGGCAAGCCGTTTTAGATTATTGAAAGCTTGAAATGTATCAACTCTTCTACAAAATATTAAAACCATGCCCTCTCGTAAAAGAGGTTCGCTTGCTGGGTGGTGATACAGATAGTTTCTTTTTAGGAATTACCACTCAAAAAGATTTAAATTTTAATGAAGTAGGCAAGTCATTAGAAAAATATTTCGACACATCTAACTACAATCCCACTCATCCACTCTATTCCATACAGAATAAAGCCAAACTTGGTTGTTTTAAGGATGAAACAGCAGGAAAGGAAATAGATGAAATGATTCTCCTCCGTCCTAAAATGTATTCCATGAAATTAAAAGAATGTGCAGATAGTATTAAGCGTGCTAAAGGTATATCAAAATCCATTGTTCATAAAATGAAACATCGGTCCTATAAGAAGGCCTATAAAAATAAAACTATAACGTTTGTCAATATGACAATCTTAAAATCTCAAGTTCATACTGTGAAAACGTACACGTTCAAGAAACGAGCACTTTCAGCATGGGAGGGTAAGAGGTGTTGGATAGGACATAACACATCTCTTCCACATGGACATCCTGACACAAACATACCTCCACCCAAAAGAATAAAACTCACGCTACCACATTCAGGAGATGTATTGACATAATCAACTTTAACTCAGTATTTTGATGTTGCTTTTTGTAGATATACATGGTTGTTTTATGTATCGCATGAGATCGTTTCTTCCTTGTGAATATATGCCTACAGTCAGCCCATTCCCCCTATATCTGTGAAAAGACTTTTTCATATACATATTTTTATTTCAATAAACATATCACAATGACTTCACTTTGTTTTCCGAAACACTAAAGTTACGAGGGATTTAGTATCTTTCACATGGATGCACTCTTGTAAACCATTGGTAATTTTGATAGTAATAGAGGGTATAGTTTGTTTGACGACGGGATGATAGAAAATAGATTCAAACATCTTCTCGACTATTCCATATGAAGCGTCTTTATCATGAATGAAATCACGTAAAATGTATTCTTTTTTCTCACCAGCAGAAATAGGTAAAATCAAATCACTTTGAATGTAAAGGTGCTGTTCATGTTTATCAAGTGTCATTGGTGTTTCTATACCAATCGTATGCGCAGCAGCAAACACTGTTTGTAGCATTGAAAAACCAAAGAGTTTTTTCAAATTTTTACTCAATTGACATTGAATGTCATCGCCCAGTTTCAGAACAACGCGTTGATTTTCAATTGAAAACGAAATGTGGTGTGTCTTTACATCATATTTACTTTTCATCACATGTTTCAACTTCTGTTGTATATAAGGATTTACTACATGAATGAAGCTTTCAACTGTATGATATAGACGCGGCATTATATTGATAGCAACTTTAGATTCTTCATAAGACTGGTAAATTTTCTTGATGCGATCACCATAGATGTCCACCCACCATTCATCATTAACTGAATCAGCTTTAGTGTGATATTCATGAGAACCATACACCACACCGCTTCCAATAATAGGTGTATAATGTCTTATAAAATGACGCAAGGTTGGTGATAAATAAACTGTAAGTTTGTCATTATATTTCTGAATAACCAACTTATTTTTGTCCGCCATAATTTTCTCTCCATACTTCTTACCCACAGTCTCATTCCATCGTTTTACTAACTCAATAAGTGATAAAGGTTGAACACAACGCTTTTTCAAAATGATGCGTTCTTCGCATTCTACAACATCTTCATCAAATATTTTAAATCTATAATGAAATTTGTTGATTCGATTTGAATAAACTTTTTTAACATTTGCAGTAGCAATTGACGTTAGATGTAGTCCATGACCAAAACCAAGATGTGGATAGAATTCATTATCCAACCTCAGCGTAAGACCTTTAGTAAAAGAATGAAAGCGGAGGAACTGTCTCCCACTCCAATGATAGATAGTAAACTCATAAGCTTTCTGATTTTTATTCTTCATGATGGAAGTATTACCACTGTTGAATGCCTTAATAATTTTCTCATTCCCAAATGGTTCATAAGAATCTGATTTTATCTGAATCCATTCATAGTTCCACTTTCCATCTGATGTTAAATTGTATGGGAACTGAAATGCATTATTCATCGTTATTCCATCATGGATGCGAGGAGTCAATATCATTTCTTCCAAATCATTCACATTCTGAATATTGCTATCATAGCAAATACTAGAAACGCCAACCTCCCATTCACCTTCTAAGTGCAGTGGGCGATTTAATTCTACTCGATAGTCTGATGGTTTATTTTTGGGAAATTTATTCATAGAAGCATTACTGGGTAAGTAGATTAGAAACGAGTCCTTATTTTCACTTTCCATATTATTCACATTGGAAAAATATATTAGCATACTTTTGCATTAACTCTTCATTCGGAAATGGAGTGTGATACTTGTCACAGCATCTTTATGAAAAGGAATCAACGCACCAGCATCGTCATAAATGGCAATATCAATTTGTGGGATGTAGTTTGATTTCAGCTTTGTATAATGCACTTTCTTGAAAGTATGCTCAGATAAAATACTGCAGCTTTTTGGCTGGTATGGTATCATTGCTAGCAATGGAGCTTCAACATCTCCCACACGTACATCTTCACCAATATTGGAATATATCTGAAAATAGTTAATACGACGCGATAGCGACATGTCTGCGCTAGCTTTGGTTACAGTACCACTTTTAAAGATATTTTGATCAAAACCCAAAATGTCCATTAGAGTTTTATCCATAATTAGTTCAATACCTTTTCCACTTATAGTGAGAGACAAAGTACCTTCTTTTTCAGAAAATGAAATATGTTGCTCATTAATCACTTCATTTAAATAATCTACAACCAATTTAACCGAAGTAATAATGCGAGGCATCAACACTCTTGTTTCATGTAAGATACCACCTAAAGGCTCTACACACTTTCTGTATAAAGATACGGTCCATTCTGTATCAAATTGATTTGACCTTTCACATGGTAAATGTTGCATATCAGATTTTCCATGAACAGCTGCAGAACGATGTCGTAAGAACTGATGAAAATCTTTTGAACAAACTAATACTAGATCATCATCATTTAATTTACTTATTGCAATATGATTAGATGATTTGATATAAGTCAATGTTGCCACTTGTTTACCATCAACTCGAAGGAGATAATTAAATTTCTTCAATAATGTTTCAGGAGTCATATTTGTCTTTCTTGGCTTAATCACAATCTTCTTCACCAACGTCTTCTCATTTCTTGGAATAAGATCTACATAATAAGCTTCCTCTCGATATATTAACTGTTTATGACCACTTATGTGGTAATTAACGTTAAAATTATCATAGCTTGTTAAGGCGCTAGCGAGGTAACCTAAATCATTTCTTAAACTTGGACTTAAACCAACAATCCAATCTTTCTCAACTACATGATGTACATAATTATAATCATCATTGTGCGGAGTAAATTGGACAATATGTTTACTCGCTTTATTCAAGAAATCATATATAAACTTTTTACATGATAAGAGATCTTTCTTTAGCCACTGTGGGATGTATACTCGGCACCCCTTTTCCCATTGATAAGCAGCTGTACGTCTCATATTAATAGTCATCACCTCATGATCAAAAGTATAGACACAGTTGCTATAAACAAGTTGAGTGACACCCACTTCCCAATTTCCATTTAGCTGTTGTGCATGATCAATGGGAGTAGAAAAGAGTGCGGCTCGATTACTAGCAAATCTCTTTGTAGCCACATTGCTAAGCAAAATATGATAAAACGACATTTTTATATTGCTGATCTGCGGCTTTGCATAACATCATGAAGACTTGGATTTTGGACTCTCTACAATATATCAGAGTTGATCGTGATGGAAACGTACATTTCAAAAATTCTCATGGTCATACATCAAGAGGAATTACATTAACATGGCGACAATTTGTCAACCTCAATGATATCATGAGGGATTTGGAATATTTTGAAACATTAAGATTCATCTCCTTGGGTGATCAAGTTTGGCTTCAACATTACAGAAATGAAATTCAAATCTGCCATTCTCATTCCGCAAACTGTTTCTCATTTCGCAAATACAATTGGGAGAAGTATAGAAGATACATACATCGCTCCATCATGACATTTATTCGTCGTGAGTTCATCGCCCTACTATGCAAATCTTAATCAGACATGACTACCACACATCATGAGTTGGAAATTAGATTCCCTACAACGTATTGAAACGGATCATGATCGAAACGTCTATTTCAAAGATTCAACTGGAAATGTGAGAAGAGAGTTTGCTTTATCTTATCGTCATTTTCAATCTCTACATCATATCATGAAGGACTTGAAATACTTCTATATGAAAAGACATTCACGTATTGGAAATCGCATCTGGCTGCGCGTCAACAATCGGCGAATTCAACTCTATCATTCCCAACTTCATACTAACTTCACATTTCATCAAGGTAGTTGGGAAAAGTATAAAAGGAAGGTGCATCGCTCAATTTACTCATTCTTTCATCATGAAGCGCCATCGCTACACCATCGTCAACATTCTCCGTCGCTTCAGACTCTACACCAAAATCGATCTCACAACATTACACCAATACCTTCCAAACAGCAAGTATTACCCGGGCCGTCCTCAAATGTTAGTGGTGAAGATGAACAATTCACGGAATCTTCAACTCTTCCCAAATGGGACTGTACAGATTCTCGGCGCCCTTTCTCATTCATCGGCGCAGTCAATGCGCTTAGAGCTACAGAGACTACTACGTCGGATATGGAAGAGGGAGAGGTGTGTGATGTCGAATCTGACTGTGGACAATATGGTGATCTCTACTCAATTGAGTGAAAGTGTATCATTTTTGAAGATTCGTACCAGCAGTTACAATTTGTGTTATGAACCCGAACTTTTTCCTGCAGCTCTCATTAGTTGTTGGTTACCTGTGCATGTGGCAATCTTTCATAATAGTAAAGTGATCATTACTGGACTAAAATCTCATGTACAAGCAAATGTGATCCTAGACTATCTCATTGAGTATGTACGTACCCAGCGGATTGTAAAATAAAAAACAATTTTTCCAACATGATGTTTTTATTTCAAATCATGATAGAACTTACAAATCATTTTTTCATTTGAGGATGGATTACATGAAAAGTTTTGAATAATAGATACAAATCGAGATACATGTAAACGTTTTAAGATGAAGTATAGTACAAAAGCACCACACGTTGATGAAAGTGGATGTTGTAGTATGCGTTCATTTCGCTGATATTGACGCGTATGTTTTCTCAACCACTGCTGTGTTGGTATATTTGGAGGTTGAGCAAGAGAGTCAAATAGTTCACCACGTCGGTCTTCTCCAATAAAGATCGCTTTCCAATGCTCACCGCCTAAATTCTGTGAATGAGTGTTTAGCACAATAAAGATGGGATAGTGATTTACTGCAGGTGGTAAGGTATCGAGTGAATAGACATTATCGAAAGCTTTCAACGTCGCTTCGTCTGCATTACGCTGCACTTTAGTCTTAATATCGTCAGCAGTCAACCAACTCATTAACGATTATACTAAAGAATCACGTCACGATACTTTGTAATTTCAATATTTGAATCGAAGACTGCATAAATTAATACATTGATCGTCTCAGGTAGTGTTCTTTTGAACGTCAAATCCAAAAGAATATTATGAGGCACGTTCGCTTGACGATAGGGGGCACTAATATCGCTGTCAGCAGTCAAATCAAATGCATAAATAGTATATCCACTCTTAAACTCTTTCATAGTCAGTCCGTTGGTGTCATCCGTATTGTAAAAGCCAAAAACATCCATAAAATCAACATAACTGCGCATAAATTGATCCGCAGCAAAATCTGGTTTGCAGGGTGGACCAGGATGACTCACACCATTTACACGTAAAGCAATTTCACTTAACTGATTGTGTTTAAAATTGAAAGGATTCTTCTTTATATTACCATTAAATGCATCATTTTCAACCATTGCCACCATGAGGAGCTTCGGTGCTTCCGATGGAAAGAGGCCATCTTTCATGAAACTCTTTTGATCTTTCGGAATTGTAAAGGTGAGAAGCTTTGTATGCTGAATGGGGTAAATGGCATTTTGGCGGTTAAGACCTTCAGCATGTCCTCTAATGACACTTGGATTCGGTACTACTCGACGAATGTAAAGTGCAATATCTTCCACATGAATTCTAAAATTGTCAACTTTAGCAAATGCATTCAGCGCAAATTCAGGCTTATTCAATGTCAGCTTGAGTCGCATGCTGGTATTACAGAGTAAAAATTTTGACTGTCTAAAGAAGTCTAAATTCAGCGGACCATATAGCTGACATACTTTACTATCTTTAATCATAGCAGATCGCTTTACAAAGCCACTGTTTGTTTCAACATCAAATTTTCCTGCTTCATCTCTGTACCATCCCATGGCTTCCATATGACTTTTTTGTGCTGCTGGATGAAACTGTGATACATGATTGAAATATGATTTATAGGGATAATCGCTTTGACCACCTTCCACCTGCTGCTCTCCAATCGTTAGAGAAACATCGCGAAGTAATGTAGTCAATGGTAAATTGTTCAGCCCAACTTTATGTGTATCGTCAATAGCAGTTCCATCTGCTTGCTGAATTCTAAACCTCAAATCAACCATCGCATAACTCAAATCTATGTAGTCATCACTACCACCAGGAATAACAAATTCAATGGGGCCAGCATTCTCAGCTGTTCGAGGATGATAATCTACAATACTTGAACTAAGAATATCTGTCTGTATGGCTTGTTGATCAAACAAACAAAAACCGGAAGTTTTACACTCCATGATTAGAAGTTATAGCAGCGTCGTCGTTTAGCGCCTGATGAATGATTAGAGCCTCTGCGACGTTTGCGTGAATGCCTTTTGACTGAAGATCGCACCTTACCAGCTCCGCGATGTTTCCTCCTTCCTTTATTCATTCGTTTAGGTGATTTCTTTCCTTGAGTAACACCAGCAAAGGTCTGCTTCAATGTTTTTAAACCGCGTTCCTTCCCACGATTCAACAAACTGCTCTTAAAACTTCTACCTCTGGAAAGATCACTAGCAACATCACCAGCAAAGCCAACGGCATTACTTAAAACATTTCGTTTTAAAGATCTACCGACATTGGATATGAGAGGTGCTACAACAGATTTCAGTGCACCAAGTATGCTACCTCCACGTTGGCGGCGAGCGCCGATGTAAATTTGTCCTCCACCACTTACATAGGAGGGTCGTGAATAAAATGAGGCAGTTGGATTCATAGCTCAAACCCTAAACATTGTTAGTTACAACTTTGCATGAATCACTGTCGATCACTTAGATGAAAGATGTCGGCACGACGCATCCAAGAGTTCATACTTGAAGGATAACCAGTCCATTTAACAAGACACCATTCTTCACCTTGCCGTTTTTTACATCGAATGATTTTCTCTACCAAATATGTTTCACTTTCAGTGAATACCTCAATCTCATCGCGGTAAAAGCTACCCTCAATTTCTTCATTATCGTAATCTTTCAACTTGTAGGTGGTTGGAGAGTCTTTTTGATTAATCCTTGATACTGTAAATACCTCCTCTGTCCAATTCGGAAGGTACCCTTTAGCAAAAACACTTTTCACTTTTGAGATACGAACTTTATCACCAATTTTCACATCACTTTTCACATGAGTGCGTTTACGTTGGAATGATTCGCGCACTTTATCTACATTGTCAGCATTTACATCTACTGGTCTGAGTCCAATAGAACGATGGATAGAGTGATTGTAGGCATGGAGTGTATCTTGTAGAACCTTTGTCCAATTTTGTGTCAAGTTGGCAGTAAAATGTCGCCACAAGCGATTTTTTAATGTGCGATTAAAACGTTCAACGAGTGCAGCTTTATAAGCACTCTTTACACTAAACAACTCAATGTCATGCCTCTCAAATAATCTTGTCACATGCTGATTTTCAAACTCTTTTCCTTGATCACTCTGAATTCTTTTTGGAATGCGACCTTCTCGAAAAATTGTTTGGAATGCTTTTGCTACTCCTTTCCCTTCTTTAGTTTTTAAAGGTTGAGCCCACGCATAACGCGAGAAAATATCAATGACGGTTAAAATAAAATTATTACCCGAGTTATGTTTTGAAATGGAGGCAACATCGCACAAATCTGCTTGCCACTGTTCATCGATGTCATGAACAATATAATGGCGGGTGCGATACTTCTTTTTCGCTTGTTTGTGGAGTGTATAGGTAGCCTGACCCTTTAACCATCGTTTCACTTGTGATTGTGGAAGACCACTCGCTTTTGATAATTTCTTGATAGATGCAAATCCTGCCGGATGTTTTACATCATAATAGATTGACTTCAAACGTTCAGTCGATGACGACTGACTCTTTTTCCTCCTTCTCATCTTTTTGTTTTCTTGCCTTTCTACATTTACAACAACTGCAGCATTTAGCTTTAGCGGTTTTGCGATCGTGTTCACATTGCTTAGGGGTTTCATTATGAGAGCTGGCGCAGCAAGTGCAAGTGACAACGACATTCACCTCTGGCGGCTCATTACATGGCAAGCAACACATCTGCTTCATATTAATAGTCTGAGAACATGTATTTCCTGGGAGGAGCTGTTTTACGTTTTCCTTTTACTAGTTTTAGTGGCGATGTAGATCTACGTCGAGTTCTTCCTCTTGTTTGCTTAGTGAGTGTGGGAGGGGATGTAGCAGGTGACGCCTTAAACCAATTTGTTGGCATTTTCATCGTCTGAAGCATTGGAGCAGTAGCCACTGTTGAATCAAGTTCTTTCAATGTCTCATTATTCAAAGCAAATTTTGGTACATTATGCTTTTTCAATAGTTTAAGAAAGTATGACCAACCAGGTGGAACATAGCCCTGACGGCGCTTTCTACGTGTCGCATACTGAATCAAGTCTTCATAACGTGAAGCATCAATCACTTTATTTTCATCTGTAATGATTTCTCCTCTATCATTTACATTGAGATGGGGTTCAATACTATTGAAAAGAGATATGGCATGTGCGCGAGATGCTAAAGGTGTTGCAGTCGATACAGAGTCACGCATCTTATTCTTCAAGTTTTTAATTGCTCAACAGTTTCCGATTGTAATAATACAGCACGATGTGGATCTTTGATGTGAACATTTTGCTGATAATCTATTTCTTTCCTATACATTTGATTTGCAAGAGGTTGCTTTACTTGCTGCATGGCAGTCAATTGTACATATTCATCCTGAGGAATAACAATCATGCGAGAATAAGAACTCATAGTTTGTAGATAATCATGGGAGTTTTCAAAATATCACTTCGAAATCTAAATTCTTCCGGACACTCTTGCGTAAAGTCAATGAATAAGTAACCGTATGGTTTTTCAGTAGCTGCTTGAAAAATTTCAATTAAGGCTTTTGATCCTCTGGGTGCAACTTGTCGCGCTAAAATTTCAAATTGACTTTTATCTCGCGGATTCTTGAAAATAGCATAATAGTGTGTATTCAGGTTTCGTGTACGAGCTTCTTTTCCATCAGGAAACAAATTTTGTGTGATATAGATGATAAAGCACCTTTTATGATGTGCTGCGCGAGTGAACATATCTGTAACATCTTTTGAATTCTTACTTTCTTTTAATAAATCATCCAATACAACAACATCATTAGACTGAAGTTTATCCACTGCAATAATTCCTTCATGTCGAATAAAGTTGCGACTTTGCAATTCCTGAAACAACGACGGTTGATAAATACCATAACACCAAATCACTCGATTGATAGGTTCCTTAAACAACTCCCTTCTTTTATCCAATAAATTCAGCGTGAAAACAGTTTTACCTGCATGAGATGGACCTGATACAGTCAGAACTTTATCACATTGAAGTCTGAAATCCATTTTATTACTTTGAGACTCAACATTTGCATAATTAACGCTTAGAGCCAAAGATATTTCCCAATAGGTTGCCCACGGCAGGAGCTATCATTGGAAGTATTGCTGAAAGGAAACCGCCCTTTTGTGTTAGAGTTTCCCTCTTTCTTTGAAGGGTGACTTTAGGATTGGAGATGAAACGCAATTTTGTGGCATATCGCTTAAGTAACTTTCGTTGTTTTGGCGCTAATGTCTTCGTCCTCAACTTTCTGACATGAGAAATAATTTCACGAATGAATTTATCGTTGGCATGTCGTATAGCATTGTATCGCTGATTTGCTTTCATTCGTCGGAGAGCTTGAATGGCTGAAGAAAACTTTGAAGACTTTTTACGTTTCGTCATTTTACGTTTCGCCATTTTCCGTGTTAGTCTTTGCTAAAACCTATCTTTACCACATTTGCATAGGTACTAACTATTGCGACATAAGTGACACTCGAAATGAGCAATGTCACAGTGGTTACATTTGCAAAGTTGAATGCAATTACGTATGAAACAGCGTTGACAAAAAGCGTGCTTACATCTCTTGAAGATGCGCTTTTCATTTCCATCCTTTCGCTTACATACATCACAACACATAGTTTCACCGTTACTGATGTCTATAGCAAGTCTTTTTGAAGATATGAATTTGCTAGCCTTTTCTAAATAATAGACGCATGTACAGAAGGAATATACTTCGAGAGTGAGCAGACATAGCTCGAAAACCAGTTGTGCTACAATCAAGTACCACTGCATTTTCAATTTTTCTTTATGGAAAGTTGAATGTGAATATCTGAAATCGCTTCAATCACTAGACTGCTACCATGATGGTTAAATGCATTAAGACGTTCAGCAATTTTTATCATATGTCTTTTAAAAAATTCTTCGGGGTGATCTACCACTTCCATTGAATAAGAAGCAAAATGGAAAGAGCGACTTTCCACCTCTTCCTTTCCAAAATGACTAAACTTAATTTTCGCAACTAATCGCGCCATGACAATGCTATCAGAGAATGTATTCATTAACTCTAGAAATAGAGTGCTAGCATCATCGACCACTGCTTCGATGTCGGTCTCATCTTTATGAAAATTTATCACATAATCTTGAACAGCTCCTTTTAAACTTTGCCTATGAAAATGTAATGTTCCGCAGTCGTTTGAGAAAGACATGATTGCCCTTTATCTAACCCATCCATTGCATGAAAACAACTCTTCTCATAGTAACATTTATTGAATAATAGTAACAAGCATGCATTATAAATCAATGGTTTGAAAGAGATAAAATAGATACAGCTGGTAACTATCATACAGCGAGCAATGATAACCATACAGGACTTTGGCAGTGCTGAGGTAAGGAGGAAAGAAGCATTGGTTATGAACGTAGCTACTACAACGAACAGACAAAATAGGAACAGACAAATCCTTAAAACGTTTCGTGACTTCATGATAATGTTGATTCACTCTACTATCCCAAGGTGGGAGCAAAATATCATCAATGATTAGATTGGGAAATACTTTCCTCTCCTTACCAGGATTATTACAAAAGATGCGTATAACATTGAAAGCAGCTAACCATCGTTTAAAGTCAATAAGAAGAGCACTCTCACAAGAAAAGCCATAGTCTTGCAAATATTTCAGATTAAGTCCATGAATGTGTTTTCTCGCCCATTGATCAACATTGGGATTGCAGTTGGCATGTTGATGATAGACACTGACAATCTGATATGTCCAATTGTTCATAGCAATAGCACTGAGCTCCTGTACAGGTTCACCCTCACAATCCATAAAAATGATGATAGAAGCCTAAAACGGATATTTACACATCTAAGGAAACGTTCTATAACATATTACAAAATGAAGAATTACATCGATGCTTTTCACGACAAAATACACAAATGATATGATGGCAACGAAGAAGTAAAATGTATCTAATAAGACCACGTCTACGACACTCAAAGCACATAAGCGAATTGTCATAGGGTAGAGTTAGGAAAGGACTAGTAATTCTCCTTCTTTGATTTGCGTTTTGATGCAGCATTCTTCTCCGACTTGCGCTTCGTACCACTGCTGTTAAGGATTTGATCAATTATGTCGTCCACGTTGGGTGGTTTTGGAATATATAGGATGGATTCCATATGCATGGAGAGAGAGGCTATTTTATTATCCTTATGCAGACCATAATATAGCCCATTCACTTTGAAAAGGATATCCCAAGTACCTTCTCCGAGCTCGTCGCATGTGATGGGTGTTGAATGATCTCCCTCCTTCTTATACTAAGTGCACCAATGTGATACCGGTAGGCAAATTCGATTACCATCCCAAATCTTTCTATAGGGAGTATCCTTGTCATCTCTCGCCTTCCACTCTTGAGCAAGAGGAGTAGGAATGTCCATATTTAATGTCACGTACTCCTCAATAATATCAAGTTGGTGGCGAATGTACGGACTCACGGGGATCAGTATGTAGTCCCCATACTGATTGTGCATTATCTTGACATCCGTGGAAGGGAGCATTCCCGTTTGGAGTACTACACCATGATCGTCATAACGCAAGACTTGTTTAAATTTACGCTGTAGCGGTGTAGGATTATGTACCTTGGTTGTTTCTTCCACTGGCCTCAGTTGTAGATGATCTGATCGTAGCGAACCTTGTAACGTTTGACCACCATTTTGTCCTACTAGTGCAGCAGATGGAGTAGATGCCTGAAAATGGAAAAGATTGTATTAAGTTTACGTTCAAGGGAGGAGAGGGAGGAAAGTAGCGACTTACCATTTTAGTTGGATAATAGAATAGGGAACTAGAGAGAGAGAGAAAATGTGCGTCCGTCACTCGTGCAATTCAACGATGGAATGATTCTCACTGTGGAAGGCTCGCTATTTATATAGAAATGCTTGATTCTCATTGGATGATGATCCTCATTGGACAATAACATCAAGCTGATTCCAAATCTGGCCTCCGTTTACCAATCCGAGCCTTCATTCGCCCGCTGGAGCTGTTTCTTGGGAAATTCTAACTCTGTCGTTTTTCGTCAATCTCCCAAAATCTTAAATGGCGTCTCACATCTAAACGAAGACAGATATGAACAAGCCGTTTCTTTCACTGAATTTGTCTCACTCTTAGCTTTCAAACGAGCTATTGCACGACAAAATCCGTCCACTAGAAGCCAAGATCGAAGCTAGCTGTCCAGAGGGGGGGAGGTCAGTGAAATTTGATGAAAAATGTTTTGGTGAAGGTCCCAGGTCGAAATTCCACACTTTGGAAAATTTTCAAAATTTTACCCATACAAAGCCACTCTGACACTTAGGATTTTTTCAGGTGAGCTCCGACCTAAAATCTTGTAACAGCTCTAACTTTTGAACGGCTGGTCCGATTGACTCGCAACAAAAAATGTCGTCGAGCAGTTTTTTCTCCTCTTTCAAACGAGTAGCTGTAAGACAAAATCCGTTCACTAGAACCAAAGTTAGAAGATTGCTGTCGGGGGGGGAGGTCAGTGAAATTTGATGAAAAATGTTTTGGTGAAGGTCCCAGGTCGAAATTCCACACTTTGGAAAATTTTCAAAATTTTACCCATACAAAGCCACTCTGACACTTAGGATTTTTTCAGGTGAGCTCCGACCTAAAATCTTGTAACAGCTCTAACTTTTGAACGGCTGGTCCGATTGACTCGCAACAAAAAATGTCGTCGAGCAGTTTTTTCTCCTCTTTCAAACGAGTAGCTGTAAGACAAAATCCGTTCACTAGAACCAAAGTTAGAAGATTGCTGTCGGGGGGGGGGGGTCAGTGAAATTTGATGAAAAATGTTTTTGTGAAGGTCCCAGGTCGAAATTCCACACTTTGGAAAATTTTCAAAATTTTACCCATACAAAGCCACTCTGACAGGATTTTTTCAGGTGAGCTACGACAGACCACCCTCCCAACCTGGCCGGCACGCCACGCCAACCTGGCCGGCACACCACGCCAACCTAGACACCACATCACCGCGCGCTATACGACGGTCGGCCAGAGGGGGGGGACGTCAGCGAACCTGACGGACGCACGTGGCCGGCACACCACGACACTCTGCCGTTCCAGAGGGGGGGGGGGAGGACGTCAGACTCAAAGCACCACGGCGGCCGACCACGACACTCTGCCGTTCCAGAGGGGGGGACGTCAGCGATGGCGGCCATCTTGCGCTATCCAGAAGTGGAGTTTTACTTACTACTTAAGATTCCTACTAAGTCTTGCAAAGACTTGGCAGTAAATCTTAAAAGAAACTTAAAAGATTTGTAAGTTTCGATTCACTGGGTAATCTAAGGCTTGCACCAGCTATTCCCATCCACTGGATGCCGCCATCGAAATACACGCACAATTAGTCACAACTCACATGCAAATTGTCCATGACAAAGATAATTGATGGCTATTTGGTCCAAGACGCATATTTTGGTCTCACTGCATGCTGTCCGTTATTCCTTTTATCAAAGAGTGGAAAAATTATGCTTGTATGATTTTGATCAAGATCGTCAAAAAATGGAAATTTTCATTCTAAATTGGCTTGGCTCATCGAGTGAGATTCTGAATAGCTTCGAGGAATTATCCAAAGAAGAAACAGGTCAAAAATAGACTACAAAATCTTATGCTGCTTGAGTGTTGCATGTCTCCTCATCAGCATCTTATGGCAGCTATAGGCTCTTCGCTAAGATGCTCAATAATACCTACACAAAAGAAAAACTTTGATTTGCAATTAGTGTTTACATGCCGAGACTGCATCCTAAACATCGTGTCAATATTCTGCGCCTCATAAAAAGCCGAATATCCAAGGAAGATATCATTTTGATCTAGCCTATAATCTGAATATTCACAGCTTGCTTGAGTTCAAATCTCCCTTGCTTGTTGGCATCACGAAGAAAGACAACGACAAGCTTGAGAAAATTCGTCAACTTTCACACGGGATCATTTGTGGAAAATCTTTGCCGTTGTAAGCCTGCCTTTACTCCGTTGTCTGTAAGACATGACAACAGAGCTTTAAAAGAATTTAAGAAACTGATGCAACCCTGTAGTCCTTTGTATTTTTGTGTCCTGAGACGAGAAGATCTTGACATCTATGTTTGTCTGTCATTAGCACAAACAGGAGAATATCATCACTTATTCCGTATTGTACACTTCTGTATGATAAGCATGTGTATCATATGAATTACTTTTCCATATCGCTTGTGCTTATACTGCCATTATTGAGATCTTGTGTTGCATGAATTTTATTTTCTTTGAATAAAGGCACATTATATTATTAAAAGCAGCAACCTACCATAGAAGTAGGTTCACTATATCCCCTCCTGAAAGCACAATGCTTTCAGTAATAATAATCGGGTCTCAATGGATTAATTCATTATAACACTGCCGCGAATGAAACAACTGCTTACTGCACATAAGCATATTATCCGTACACGAATAAAAACTTCATGTAGAGAGATAAATTATGCGCATTACTCAATCATAAGCTAGCGACAAAGATCAAACTTGAAATCCACAAAAGCAATTGTCATTGTAAAGTGATATATTTACATTCATGAAGTATACAAGCATTGCATCTGTTTGAAGATAATACCTTGTGAATGCCGTGCAAAATATTCGCTATTTTACACATGAACAGTTGGAGCACTGAGTTGTACCATGATCCTTGCATTGAATATTCTCATTTGCATCATCTGGCACCGTCAATTTCGCACCTCTCAATCGCGGCTTGCGTGCTGGTCTATACGCAGCGTTGTTGACGGTCCATGGTCCTAAACTTTCGTAAGCGTAGAAGTCTGTCGGATATTGTTGTTGCCATTCGATCGAACCTAACATAACATTTGCTTCATATGGAGTCAGCAGCGGCTTGGGATATTGAGCTCCCCAATCGATTGACAAACGCGGGCATGCTACTTGTATCCAAACGTCTACATCACGAAACAAGCGAAGTTTATCAGGCATCACTTCCGAAAGTAAAACAGTTACAAACTGTTTACCTAAGTCATTCAAGCGCTGTTTTAGCTGATCAACCAAATACGAAGCTCCTTGCCGCCCCAGCGTACCTATAGAGAAGAAAAATCAAATATTGAAATTAAGCGTTCGTTCTGATGATGATTCTTTACTTCAGATTCTACGTAAAGAACATTTTGCGACATAATGCAATACATACAAAATAAGTCATGTACCGGTATGATATGAATGAAATTGATTATATCCTGAAACTTTTCCAAGTCAGATTGAAGGGTAGATATACGGATCGTACAAAACTGATAGCCTTTTCTATCATGACCCACTATATTCTGTAGTTGAATTTCAATCATGGATGTTTCTGATCTCATTCCGGTTAGGAATGTTTCCATAGAAATGACAACCCATTCAAATTGACAGTCATGCATACAAACATGACAATATAATAACAATCATTGCAAAAAAGAAACACTCGTACATGAATGCAGGGCTCGAAGTGAGGCCGGATGTCATACCGACACGACAAGCAATTTTTTCAACAGTATGCCATGAAAAACTTCCACAAGCAGGCAGTATACCTATACTGATGCATACTGGCTGCTGGGACTCTCACACAATCTAATCACAAGATTATATATATGCAGTTCATGTAAAAATGACGGGAATTTCAGAGATCCCAATTCTGCTTCACTTTGCTTACACTGAGACAGTTCAACTTGGCACAATCGACCACATGAAGTCATATTCGTTGTTGTCGAAATCAGTGTCAGCCAATCACAGAAGTTTCAGTCAACATGGTGACGTATAGCTGTCTTTTATTAGTGCTGTGTATTCGCTCCGCTGTGCAGACGCAAGTTCATTTTCAGAAATAAGAAGAATAAGAAGAAACAAGCTAATTCTGTTGGAGTCTTGGTGTCAACAATTTTACTTCCACATGCTCTAAATGACTTTTAATACACATGTGATGGCGATCCATTGGGTGATGTGGTTGGCCGGAAGAATTATTTATGCCAAAAGGTCTATTACTGGTCTATCAAAATGCAAAGTTGCTTGCTAAAGATGCGAATTGTTTTCTTCTATAAGACAACAAGCACACACACTAAATTGAAGAACGAAAAAGGCAAAGATTGTGAATTAACTTATTGATCAGGACAGTATAAAAACATACCAGTATCATATAAGTTTTGGTATGACGTAAATCCAATAAAAATATGATTTTTCGTCCATACCGATAAAAAATTGTCTCACTTCGAGCCTTGCATGTGGTGCATGGATAGTCTTTTGCATATTTTGTGAACATCACCGCTATTACAGGACCTGATCTCGCCAATTGACTAAGATCTTGCATATGATCAACTGGTAGAGTTGGCTAGGTTTAGAATTCCTGGATGGTCGTTGGTCCAAATACCACTATTCGCACGTCCTTTTTGTGGCTATTTAGTGCACCGCTTCTTCACTTCACTCACATAGTAAATTGTGCAGTAATTGTGTTGGGTAGAGTCATGGAGGAAGTATATTAGCTAGAGTTACAACTCAGCATAAAATTATATCACCAATGTGATAGCAGCTTCGATTTCAATAAATGAACTCTTGTTGTTCCCTCGTCTGGTGCCGTGTGTTGAATGTGCATTCTTTACCGTTTTGGAGAAATTACCAATGAATTGACTTTTAGCAATGCGGAATCAAGAAAGAAAAGCATTGTACAAATCCTTCGAGGCTTCGAGTCACTGACTACTTTAGATATGGCAATGTTTCTTCATTAACGTCGATGGAGGTGACTATTGCTTAAGGTACTCAACTTTGTTAATGAGTATCACGCTTGTCATGTCACAAATTGACTGATGCTGAAATAATAAGATATTATAATAAATGCGTGATCATAATCAACTTTAAGATATACACGTGACTGAGTTCACAATATTATTCAGATAAAAGTAAAACTCAGTTTAGTTAATTATAAAATCTTACCTACGAAAATTGAATTAATGCGCATATACAGATATACAGTAGTTGAAATCTAAACGCAAAAAAATGTATGACTCTAACAATTCACAACTCAATTCTAAACTGATGTTCATTGAGAATGCATTATGTTCTAGCTTTTCATTTAAGAATGTACACTATACTTAGCGGATCTATACAACTTGTTGGCAAAAGCTGCGAAATTGAGCCAGAAAAGTTTTCAATTTCTTGTATGGAGACTTAAATACAATGCTGTTCATGGAATGACCTTGGTAATGGTAGGGGTGCCAAGGTGCGAAAATGTGCTTAGAAATAAAAGCTGGGTGGTCAGGTCAGGACGCACTTTTGTCTGTGGTATTTTCTTACAGGCTGGACCCAGATACGCCGATTGTAGGATGTTTGCTCTGGATCTTCCCTTGAGAAACTGAATTTTTTATCGATTTTTTTAATTTTGACTCTTAGGAAAATTAGCGTGAAACATGAAAGTGCGAAACACGTAATACGAATTTCTGATGCCAACACGAATGCAAAAGTCAGAAAACTGGATATCATTTGAATGCCTATGACAATACAAAATTTTGTTTCGTGTTCGCATCAGAAATTCATATTACGTGTTTCGCACTTTCATATTTCACGCTAATTTTCCTAAGAGCCAAAATAAAAAAATCGATAAAAAATTCAGTTTCGCAAGGGAAGATCTAGAGCAAACGTCCTACAATCGGTGTATCTGGGTCCAGCCTGTAAGAAGATACCGCAAACAAAAGTACGTCCTGACCTGACTACCTCAACCTGAGAACACGGGCTCTGGCACCCCTACTATAAAAAGTGTTTTAAGATCCTTATTAGAAGTGTCATTATATTTGATGTTTGCAGAGATGATCACAAAGCACGTACCACCTTAACTCTCGAAATTCAATTGATTCTTATATTTTTCAATCGTGTCGCACATCAACGTGCCATAAATCATTCAATAGCTTGCATTAGATTATGACTAGCTTTCATTACAATCAGACTATGATGGGATTGTGTTCACTGATGTATTTGCTTGTCAGTGGTCAAAATACGAAAATCTATCAATTTACAAAATCGTAATTTTTCAATGTGGCAATATAAGAGCATTCAGCACGAGGCAAACGAGCATTTTCTGAGCTTTCCTCTGATATTGCTCATCGACGTCGGTGGAATAGGAAGGATATAGTGATATCAAAAAGTTATTACAAAATCGTGACTCTATTGACTGAAAATATCATATATTCACTTTTTAAAAATCGAAAATGTTAATGCTTAGTATCATCACCCTTGCGATGCAAGAATATGTTAGTTTTATTATTTAAATCAGTTCAATTGTTCTCTTTCGAACTTGATCATTTTTTCTCATCACCGCTAAATGCTATTCAATGAATGGACGAATATGGTGCGGTAGAACAAAAACACGCCTTCTCTAATTGCTTGTGCGTCACCGTGCAGCCGTAGATTCAACTCGACAAGAGCTTTGTTTTGAATCTTAGTTCACCTTCCGTGGCATGGTGTGCTTTAGCGGCAAAGATAGCAAAATGCTGAATGAAGTTTAATGAAAGAACTATTGAACACAATTCAATTAAAACTTACATATTCTTACTTTTACATCGCTATGATTCTGAAGATACCAAACACAAACATTTATGAAAAGTGAGAATATACAATTTTCAGCCGATGGGGTCACGATTTCGTGACAACTTTGCGATATCACTGTCTCTTCACCAGTCAACCGATTTCAATAAACAATATATAAAAAGAAAGCTAAGGAAATGCTCGCTCAGCTCGTGCTGATTCATCACCACACTCACATGCTTTCATATTGAAAAATTCCGACTTGCAAATTGAGCGATTTTCATGCTTCACTGTCCAGCGAACACAACGGGAGTAGTAAGGAAGTGACAAACACCAGATAGCGCAAGATGGCCGCCATCGCTGACGCCCCCCCTCTGGAACGGCAGAGTGTCGTGGTCGGCCGCCGTGGTGCTTCGGGTCTGAGTCCCCCCCCCCCTCTGGAACGACAGAGGTTGTAGTCTGTCGTGGTGTGCCGAGCAGGTGGGTTCACAAAATGTTCGCTGACGTCCCCCCCCTCTGGAACGATAGAGTGTCGTGGTGGACTTGGGCGACCGCCAGGATTAGTCTTGAGGCTATAGTGTGTGATGTTTTTCGTGCAATCTGCTGAATGTTGGGTTGTAAAATGGGTTGTTTCGAGTGGAAGGAGTGGTCGGATGAGAAAACGGAGGTCGGATTCGGATTCAGCGTGAAATTCTGCATCGGTAGGGTGAGTTTCAAGGCAATCGGTGAGAAAAAATTTTCAACATTTTTCGAAAAACGACAGAGTTAGAATTTGGGACGTTTTGGTGTGTAGCGTCAAAACGAAGCATCGGATGAGAAAACGGAGGTCAGATTCGGATTCAGCGTGAAATTCTGCATCGGTAGGGTGAGTTTCAAGTCAATCGGAGAGAAAAAATTTTCGGCTGACGTCCCCCCCCCCTGGACAGCTAGCTTCGATTTTGGCTTCCAGTGGACGGATTTTGTCGTGCGATAGCTCGTTTGAAAGCTAAGAGTGAGACAAATTCAGTGAAAGAATCGGCTTGTTCCTATCTGTCTTCGTTCAAAAGTTAGAGCGGTTACAAGATTTTAGGTCGGAGCTCGCTCACCTGAAAAAATCCTGTGTCAGAGTGGCTTTGTATGGGTAAAATTTTGAAAATTTTCCAAAGTGTGGATTTTCGACCTGGGACCTTCACCAAAACATTTTTCATCAAATTTCACTGACCTCCCCCCCCCGGACAGCAATCTTCTAACTTTGGTTCTAGTGGACGGATTTTGTCGTGCAATAGCTCGTTTGAAAGCTAAGAGTGAGACAAATTCGTGACAGACATGTTTTGTTGCGAGTCATCGGACAGCGTTCAAAAGTTAGAGCGGTTACAAGATTTTAGGTCGGAGCTCGCTCACCTGAAAAAATCCTAAGTGTCAGAGTGGCTTTGTATGGGTAAAATTTTGAAAATTTTCCAAAGTGTGGAATTTCGACCTGGGACCGTCACCAAAACATTTTTCATCAAATTTGAAATTTCACTGACGTCCCCCCCCTCTGGACAGCTCGCTTCGATTTTGGCTTCCAGTGGACGGATTTTGTCGTGCCATAGCTCGTTTGAAAGCTAAGAGTGAGACAAATTCAGTGAAAGAATCGGCTTGTTCCTATCTGTCTTCGTTTAGATGTGAGACGCCATTTAAGATTTTGGGACATTGGCGAAAAACGACAGAGTTAGAATTTGGGACGTTTTGGGCTGTAGCACCAAAACGAAGGCTCGGATGGGTAAACGGAGGCCAGATTTGGAATCAGCTTGATGTTATTGTCCAATGAGGATCATC
>CAJQUW010009731.1:0-114590 GCA_907163375.1 Prostheceraeus crozeri | reverse complement strand
TAAAGTATTTTCCGCAGACAACTCTATAAGCGCGTTATTCGATGATAAAATCATGACATGCACATTAAAGCTGGGATAAAAGTCACTGCAGGTCAATAAAAATGTGAACAACAATAAAATCCGCAATAAAAATGTGAATGGGTCAACGGCAGTTTCCATATCGCTCGAGTAGAAATTAACAGAAAATTAGCGGCTAGCAAATACAGAATTTTACATTTAAAGTCTTACATTTTCTCAGTATTTAGGAAATTTAAAGAGGAAGACAAATGTATGCTATAATGGGGCTAGTTTTCTAGCCAATTCTTCATGCATGCGATCACAAGATCATATTGAAATTCTTGTTATCGGCTACTGTTACGTGGCCATGTTATCGAAACTGCACGTTCATTTATCACATGGAAAGAAGAATGCTAGGCGCACATTCAGATATCAAGTGAAGTGATCAATTCTCTTTCCGAAAATATTCAGTTAATTTGAGCTATTATGACACATTTAGCCCTTTTAGACGGCTACCTAAAAACTACTTTATCTTTTTCCGGCTAGTTTTCAGAAAATGCAAGTGTGACTCAAATAACTAAATTTATCAACGAAATCTAACAAACAATGAATATTTAAAGCGAATTGACAACGATTAAGTCGATAAAAGACACTAACACCAGTGGCGTCTTCTCCGTACCTGCGAGACCTTCGGCGCATCCTCAAAAATAATTTTCCAACAATTATAAAAATGAAAAGTGTCATCATTCATTTAAATTCGATAGCTTCTCGTGACAGCTGTGCACAACTTTCCGTCTCAAAGTCAGACGCTCAACCTCAGAGTGAACAGTTTTGCAGCACGTGCTTGAATCACAGGTGCTATCTTCGAACAATTAGACACACAATCTAGTCGTGTGTTCAGACGGAGCATTGATGTTCAGACAGAGCGAAAGAGAGTTGTGTGAGTGTGAGGCAGTAAGTGCACGCGCCCGCGACAATATTGGCTTTCCCGATAGACATAATGCTTTCTTTGCCTTCTGCAATTTTTGCGATGAAATTCTACGCAATTCTTGATCAAGGCGCGGTACCTAAATATAGTACGGGAAGCGCAACCCAGTTGTTCCTGGATTCGCTTTATGGCAGAGAGGCCACCACGTCGACAGTAGATGGCTGACGTTCAGACAAGACTGCGATCAGATGATGAGCGTTCTCCAATGAATGCAGAGTAATGCATCTAACTCGAACACCCAGATTCGGTAGAATTCCATAATTTGTTTTTACGTGATTGATGTGACACTATGTTTAGTACTGCAGATGAGATCATAACCACGCCTTTCGTCCAAAGGGAATATACTGAAAAGATGACAGTCGTCAAGCAAGGTAGGCTAACACCTGATATAAAATGAAAGTAGTCACTGAGAAAGAAATAAGAAGTACTACAGAAGACATCTTAATGTATCAAAATTTCAAACATGTGAGTGGCTGACCGGCCATGAGAAACGCAAGAAACTGTTGACCTTGCCTCCTTCTTTCTCGAGAAAATGTGGTCTGGACAGAGAGGGGATATAGTAATCAGTTCCTTGAGGAAGGCGGTTAAGAGACATGAGCAATCACTTATCATGTGCACATTCACTTGGCCTTAAAAAATGTTCGGAAAATTGTTATTAAAAATTCAACTTTTATGAAAATTAATATTGCAACATAAAAAATGTCTGGTATAGAAATAGTATTCCAATGCCGAGTGAAGGCCTTTGGTCTGGACGCACGCGACGCCACTGACCAACACCCTTCCCACTCACCCGACCCAGGAATCGGACCGAAGTTCCCGGTGGAGACGAGCTCGCACCTTCTTCTCTAGGTCACGTTGACGGTACAAAAGGATCGTGTGAAGGCAGCAAGCGATCGACAGCTTATCTCCTATGATCATTGACAGAATTATAAATTGGGAACCTAACAAATGTGCCGAGCACAGACATGTAGCATAGTCACTCATAGATTAGTTAGTAGGTTACTTTGTGCCAAGCATTGAAGCAAGGCCATATAATGTTCTGTGAAGCGAGTTTCCAATGGCAATCGGCACATCTGCAGCTTAATTGTTTCGCAAAAGCTCCATGATATTGTAGCTTCTTTGCATTGTGCAGTCGCATTCTTGGTCACGTGGCAGTCGCTATAGGATCTCTTCCAGGAATCGAGAGCTCGAATTTTGTCACTATGACTATACTTTTTCATCCAACAGTAGAAGTACCAAGTCTACCGGGGATTCTGGAACAACAATCTGGAGACGTGTAGACTATATAGCGGTTATGTGTCCGAGGTCTATCAGGAACGCGTTTTCTCCATAGTCTACTCGCCTTTAACCGCACCTTTCCCAACCGCGACCATACTCAGGTGGCGTTATCCTCTTCGTCAGCTGAATCAGAAGATACAGGGGGCGGCATGAAAATGTGACTAAATTTTTATGTAGCATAACTTTCTAATTATTCAGCAGAAATGAACAAATAAAGTCTCATTCTGAAGCCAGTACATCTCTTATCATAGTCAACATTGCAATGACACTGTACTTGAGGATGAGGGTATATTATACATGAGAAACTAGATGAGAAGAGCAGCGACTGAATAGAAAATCTACATCCAATTCTTGACTAAATAGTCAACATGCCTTCTTTCACATTTGTTGCAATTATGACCTTGAAATTAAAAGCTGCTCTCGTTTAAATCTGTAGTGTCAAAATTTATAAAGAATTCAGCGGACATAATTTCCTAGTTGACTTTATCAACAATAAGTCAAGTATAAATCACTGAATGGTTCGGGTTGAAAATGGCTAATCACTTGCAAAATTTGAAAATCTATCAAAAAAATGTATATCAGACTGACACATATCAATGTGCAATTAAAAAAATTAAGAAACACGTTACACTACTTAATTTTGGAGACGGAAAATTTCATCATGGAACAAAACAATGTGATTCCCTTGCTGCCTTTTTCGGCGAATCCCGAGATCCCAACAGTTTCCGTCTTAATTAACGAAAAATGACGATCACTGACCCATAACTGTGACTTAACCCATAAATGTAAAATTTGAAAATAAGTTATCATCCACAAATAATATATTTTGATCAAAAATGGAAAACACGTGATCATGCTGTACATAAGTCAACATAATTTATAACCACATAGAACCGTCTGTGTTTCAAAATCAATCTTCATCCTGTTATGCTCAAACATCTATCTTCGTAGATTTGAAATTTAGTCATTGATATGAGAAACAACGTTGGCATCAAGTATCAGGAGTCTTATGGGATGGCGAACTTGTAGTCAATCTTATTTTTCAATTAAGCTAATTCATGTTACTAATCAATAATGTAAGTAGTTAGACATAAAAACTAGAAATGCTCAGACAAACAATAATATCGCTAACAATAAAAGTAGAAATCTCACGTAGCATCAACACATTTAAGAATTCATACATTTAAAAAAGTCAGAAATGCTTAGTCTCAAGTTACAACAATAAATTCTTGCATCAATGGCTTCAAGGAAGAATTTATGATTATATTCCATCCCTTTCCGAAAATTTGCAATACTACATTGTGTGATATTAGATTATTCTCCCTCATTGCCATGCACGATAGAGAGCTTTCCTTGCTGCGAGTTTCTGAGTTACAATTGAAGCTACGATCATTCCCATCGTAACGGATCCGATGAAGAAATAATCAAAGTCTTCTTTAAGCACGTCATACATTTTTGAAGGAGCAATTCTGGTAAAGAAGAGATCTGAAAACCAAAAACGAGAGAATTATTTCTAAGGATATGCATACAGATAACGCGATAATTAGCAATATTTTGTCTTACCATTTCCGTAAACAAAAACGAGTGAGGTAGACTCCAATCCAGCAGGTGCAGTGTGAACACCTCGAACTCCAAGAACACTATTGTAATAATTGATTATAGCTTCGGTATTGAGTGGCAATTCGGGCATATATGGCAGTACTCCTTCTTCTCTACAACGAACAACATATTTGAGAATGACATCGCGTTAAACGTAACAGACACTGATCGGATACATGTGATTCAGTATTGCAGTCGCTTAAGTCAATGCTTTTGTAATTTTATAAATATGCAATCCTTTCAATGACATTGTCCTCCTGCAATAGTGGAGATCATCCCTTTAGAATCAGACTAATCACTTTGAAATTATTGCCGTCAATGTTTTCAAGACAATGATCAGTTATTTGAAAAAGAAAGCGTTTTAGATGGCACATATGGAACGTTAGACGTTTCTTTATCTCACGTTCTCGAAGTGTATAACGAGACAACATGTAGAAAGCAGAAATAGTCGGATTCGTAGGTTTCTCGGTTGTAATTAACTTTCAAAAATATAAGTCTACTACCATGCTTAACTTATTGGCAATCATTTTATGCTCCAAAATGATCAAGTGGGCATTATAGGGTAAAACTACAACATTCGACGATATTTTTAGTAAAACATTTTGAAATCAGGGATGAGATTACAATAGGATGAATATTCCGGAATACTAGTATTGGAGGGGCCCAAATGCGCGAAATGAACCGATATCAATTACCGAAAGATCTATCCACGAAAATCCGGAATTCCGAAAGAATCTCATCCATGTTTGAAATGGAGAGTGATGTTTCTCACTGAAACTACAGTCAACATAAATATACTATGCAAATACTTATCGTTTATCAACTATTGAGTGGACTGATTTCCATCTGAAGATCATTTTAAGATTGACGCTAGTCTGCAGCAGGATCTTGATAATCAAATTCACTTCAATTGACTTTTGGATGTTCATTTATTACAGTAGGTACTTCCGTAAATGTAAAGAAGCAAACCGTCTCCACCACTTGTCTAGGCTCAATTCGATATTGGCAGGAGTGGTCAGGTTGACCTCATAAATATTTAATTGACAATTAACGAAGAGGGACAAATGATAAATCAAATTGCCAGGCAAAATGTGTGTGGCTATGTCCGATGTCACCTTTTCGACAATAATCATTTTCATGTTGCAAAGTTGCATTGCTGCATCGCGCTTCAAAGTGGTTTTCTACTGATTGAAGCAACAACTTGTGCATTGTAGTTTTCTTCATTCTCAAGTTGCTTCTTAAAGTCCATCTATGAGAAGTTGGGAGTGAAAGAAAGCCTGAAGGCTATTTATAATTCTTCCTCTTGTTATCTTGTATTGTGGACATTTCTTTTCCTGGAACTTCCGCTAGTTTATTATCCGATTAAAATCAATTTCCTCTCCTTCAATGCGATATAATTAATCTTACTAATATCACTCAAAATTCATAATGGTGTTTGGCTAAATGCTCCTCTACCATCGTCACTAAATTTCATTGAGAAGTTAACTCATTTGATTTACTTCACCTTGCAACAAAGCTCACTTGAATTGGAAAATTCACAACTGAATTGGAAAAATTCACTTTCCAAGTTCGTGTAATAGTTAACTGCACGAAACTTCAAGGGCCTTCACTCGGCATAAAGACACCAACTCAGTTCTTGAAGTCAATGCCACCAAATTCTACCGGAAGTGCCAAAAGCCTTCATTTCTCAAAATATTTGCCGCTAATTCATAGAGCGAGATAGATATTGCTGTGCAATACACTTTTGCTAAGTTATTCTAATTGACCCGAATTTAAGAAATTTACAATGCGCATTCTTGTCAACAGAGTTATCCATAGATTATCGCAAACAGCCAGGTTTTCAGCTTCAGCAATGCTCGAAGCGATATTGAGCTGTAGCGAAATCACACGACGACTTAGTTGAAGCCTTAAGGCTGGTTTATACTTCCTCCGTTTCTTGTACGGAGACGTCTCCGGGAATAATTTCACAAAATACGGACACGTCTCCGGGAAATATAGTGCGAAAACGGAGACGTCTCCGTATTTTTTTTATCAGCAGACATGAAACGGAGGGTCAAAAATCACGATACGGAGACATAAGTTTGGTTGAATGTCTCCGCATTTCAGTCGACTGAAGTTTGACTGTGAGCCAATGAAATTGAAGATGAAGCGATGTCATCACGTGACATCTAGCTGGTTGTGTTCTGTTCAGGGAATCGAGCCTCCGTACATATGCAACTGACAAAATGGACTATATACAGGGTGATTCCGATCTTCCCGTCACTTTTCAAGTAAGGAATACAGCTGTATCACATGTCTGGTTGTAGTGATGATTCATGATTTATATACTACGTTTCATGGCCTTTCAAATCGTATATTATTTATTTTCTTGTGATCTGCATTTCTGCTGATACGAGCAATTGAAATTGTTTACCCATATTACAACTTTTTAAATCAATTTTAAGTACTTTTTTAATTTTTTTATTCCTAGTCTACTATTTATTTATTTTATTTTACTATTTAAGTTATTTTTTTTCATTTGATTTCGAAAAACATTTCATATCCAAAAAAACTTTATTATAAGTGACAGGTATGCAGTAACGCAAAATTAACTCAAAAGAACTGTTCAAAGTGACCACACCATTCTCAGAGCAC
Source organism: Prostheceraeus crozeri (assembly GCA_907163375.1). NCBI lineage: Eukaryota > Metazoa > Platyhelminthes > Polycladida > Euryleptidae > Prostheceraeus > Prostheceraeus crozeri. Next base: position 108,094 of record CAJQUW010009731.1, on the reverse strand, counting down.
AACTCGCATCGGCGCAAGAATGACCTGTACGAAGATCGCATCATCTCGATCTCCACGCTATCGAGTAAGCTCGTAAGTCTTTCTTGTAAAGCTTCAAGAGTACGAGGACGTGGATCTCTGTATAGTTTGTCACGAATATAGTACTTCTTCCGCGTAGATGAAGACGTTGTGAAGGTTCACAGATCCATTCAAGGCGAACGTTGCTTCATCGGAGAAAACTATATTTCCAACGAAATTACTGTCGCGCTGTTGATGTTGAAGGATAAGGTTAGAAAACTTGATTCTTTGAACTTTATCGTCGTCCGAGATCTCTTGCATGCGGGGTAAACTTCCAAGCTCTCAAACCTTCATCTTTCAACACTCTGTTCACCGACGATTGTGAAACGCTGCAGAGCTGAGCTGCCTTTCGTTGCGAAAGTGTTGGATCATCACCATAGGCCTCGACTATTTCGTCTCGTTTGTGTCGTCGGAAAGCCGTCGATCTGAATGGTCACCGACTCTTGCATTTTTGGTGACAGATAGCGAGGTTTTAAAACGCTTTGCCCACCCAATTAAGGTTGTGTGCGGTGGAGCTTCTTTCTTAAAATCTATACGAAATCGTCGCCTTGCATCTTCAGGATATGAAGAGATGGTATAGGCCACGGCCGTCGCAATTTCTTCATTCGTGAAGCCAGGATAGTTCATTGCTGTCAAGTGTTGATAGTGAATAAATTTCAGCCAGTTTAATACCGTCTACACTGAAAAGTCAATCTCAATTAACTTTGCATGGTGTCGCTCAAAGCAAGCAATTATTAGATATCTATGCTGAATGCGGCTGATGATATTGATTGTTGCGATGTTCTTGTCATAGATATTGATTTAAAAAGTTGTAATATGGGTAAACAATTTCAATTGCTCGTATCAGCAGAAATGCAGATCACAAGAAAATAAATAATATACGATTTGGAAGGCCATGAAACGTAGTATATAAATCATGAACCATCACTACAACCAGACATGTGATACAGCTGTATTCCTTACTTGAAAAGTGACGGGAAGATCAGAATCACCCTGTACATGCATCCGCATTTTTTTAGTCTTCGTATCCTACAAGAAATTACGCAGACTTGTGTAGCTTCCGTAAAACGGAGATGTCTGCGTTTTCAGGAGCTGTCTCCGCTCTCAATACGGAGGAAGTGTAAACCAGCCTTTAGTCTATGGTTGCAACCATTACAATGGTTTGCAAACATCCAGGTTTGAATGATATAGGAACAATTGATAATCGGCCATCACTCCTGTCGACTTCTAGTGTTCAAAGATGTATCACATTCGGAGGAATATCACATTTGGGCGGAACAATAACACCTACGGAAGCTTGTGTGGTAAGGAGAGCGGTATTCGGAAAAATGTATAGATAAATGGAATTCTTAGGATGGCGGTAACATACATGCAAAAAGTGCGCACTCAAAAAGATCCACATCTTCGAATACCCACCCTCCTCTGCACGCATTTGTCGACCACGTGCGTGCGCACAACGTCGAGATACCCTTCCCCTAAAAATTGAGGTGTGTCGCAATAATTGGTATAATTGGGAGTAAATTACAGAAAAGTAAATGCACATCGACAAACATTTAAAGCGGCACAAATACAGTGGATCTAAAGTATATCCAATACTTGCGTTTATGCATTACTGCGATGGAATAGTAGTCCTTATATCTTTTCCCAAAGACCAACTCTCAAACCATGACCTCTGAATGTATGTATAAGCGCTCATATAACCAGGTTTATATGTAAAACTCGAGAGAGTTCTTTACTATAATTATCGCCATTTCATACTCAAATTTTCCGAAATGATGAAGTTGTAGCACAGGTAGCTTAGTAAATTGAAATCGATACTTGTGGAATTGACCAAATATGACATTACATCACAAGTAAACAGTCCTTTAAGCAAAGCTAATTCATTCAAGGCCCATAGCTGAAGCGCTTAACAGGGCGTTTACGAACAGTAAAGACCACTTCATAAGTAATTGCACAAGAAATTAACATAGTTCAAACATATTTTTCGTGCTGAAGTCCTGGTTCAATTATAATAAACGACGTGCCATATGAAACCTTGTGCTCCATAGATTGATTTGGCATGTATTTTATTTTCATAAGTGGTTAGCTGTGGTCAGTAGGCGAATTACTTCATTTAGTTATAGGTACACCACTGTTTCCTGAACCAAGTGAATAAATCTAATAATCAATTAATTATGAGCTAGCGATTAAAGTTGATGAGAATAAACGAAAGAGCAACGATTTAGGAAGCGGACAGGATATGTACAAGTAAAACTGCGCTCTCCCTCTGTTTTGCACGTTTTCATGTACTCAGACGCTTCAAGTCCCGACCTTCATCAACGAGAGATTACTTTACGAACAACTGAATGGAAACTTTAGTTTTAGGAGTACCTAAAGGTGTAGTTCGGTCGATTTTAGAAGCGAATTTTATTCCTGAATATATTAAGCATTCAATCACTACGACGATTTCCTATCAGTGTCACAATCATCTGCACGTTAGTTCGAGAAGCAGAGCGCTGTGCAATAGACAGGAGGCTCGCTGTGGTTGGCTGATAGAGGAACCCTGTAGTATGCAAGCAGGCAAATCTCTGAATAGACCTAAGGTATCTAGATTATTCTTGAATGAGATGGAATGTATCCGATGATAACAAAATGAAGTACATGTGGCTGATCATGATTCAACACACTCACGCCAACGAGAGACAAAATACGACAAATAATTGTCTTTCAGCGAGAGAAAATTTTATCAAATGTGCGTCCCATTTTCAAGCATGGTACAGTATCCTTACTCAAGTGGAGTATAGGCCATCTGATTTCGCAATATTTCTTCAACATCACACTTTGTATATCTTAGATCTTTTATTTTATAATTTTATTTGAAGCGTTCAGAATATGCAACACTGTGCATTGTCGGTTTAATATGAGTTCGTGCAATGCTACTACACATCTATTTTTTCTATTTTTCGGAATGTTGTAAAAGGCTAGTTCTTAGGATCGTCCGTTTTGTTTGTGAACATGTATGCACAGTATTGTGCCATTTCAGACATTTGTATGTGTTCAGGAGCATAAACGAGTGACTTCCTGACTATGGCCCTTTCGAGCTGTAAAATCTGTGACCTTGGCAACTCGAAAAGATGATTATTTGCAAATATTTGCAGTTTTTACATGAACCTCGTCAAGGTCTCTTCAAAATTTGTAGTCGGTCTTAGTTTAATTATTTTGGAAAAACCAACTCTACGTTTGAAAACAAAATATGAAATTCTTTTCATCGCGTGCTATTTGTGATTTAGTTTCATTCAAAATATTTAGATAAAACATAATTTCTAAATTCTGTTGTTTACTGCATGGCGTTTCATCGATACTATTTATAATAACGCAATGCACGTGTTCTCTGTAGAATATTTCATGTTGCTAAGTAAAATCTCTATTATTTTCTAAACTTTCTACCTCTAGTTTAGTTATTTTCATACGATCTTGCTCAGTTATCGATTGGTTTTTCATGAATCCTTCATAGCTCATTATATCCTTTTCAATTTCTAGTTGCAAACAAGTTCTTCTCCAATAAATCGTGTAGAGTAATAGCTTACCTACCTAAGATTTGTCTGAGATTCAATTCTACATTCATTTTCTCGAGTTTGCTCGCAACTAGCAGAAGGGATTCACATTAAATCTTTTTCATTTGAAAGACAAGTAGAAGAGGTAAGTAAGAAAGGGTGAATATGATCATGAAAGTAACCATTGTTATCACAAAGAAAGTAACATAAACAATTTAGCATTTTAATTTTTCAGCTGTTGATCCTCTATGGAAATATCATTCAATGATGAGGCTACCTGACTAGGTTCATGAATTTTCCTTTTTGTCTGAATTTCTCGGAAGTATTTGAAATCTTGATGATAACCGATAATTGAGCAAGATCGTATGAAAACATCTAAACTAGATGTAGAAAGTTTAGAAAATAATAGAGATTTTACTTAGCAACATGAAATATTCTACAGAGAACACGTGCATTGCGTTATTTCAGATAGCATCGATGAAACGCTGTGAAGCAAAACAGCAGAATTTAGAAATTATGTTTTATCTGAATATTTTGAATGAAGCTAAATCACAAATAACACGCGATCAAAATTTCACATTTTGTTTTCAAACTTAGAATTGCAGGTTTTTCCAAAATAATCGAGCTCTGACCGACAAAAATTTTGAAGAGACCTTTACAAAGTTCATGTAAAAACCGCAAATATTTGCAAATAATCACCTTTTCGAGTTGTCAAGGTCACATCGATTTTACAACTCGAAAAGGGCCTATGACTTTAGATCTCACATTTCCCACAGTTCATTTTCTCCATGTGCGTTGATCCTCTTGCGCCTAGCTGATTCGTTGCCTAGCAAGATAACAGTGGCGTATCGGATCACTGGCACGTGTGACGTCATCTCGTCTCATAAAGTTGGTGATTTCGGCTAATTGAGCAATCAGAAGTGCGTCAAAGTTCGCTAGGTTGATTACTATGCAAGGAAGAAGCCATTGAGACAAGGTCAAAAATTTGATCGAACCTTTAAGCTTAATAACGAAAACCTGGAAACTTTTCACAACCTGTATTTAGATACTGATGCTTCAGAATATCACAAAATCGCAGCAGAAAAAAAACAGATTCTCAGATTCTATATTAATCAAGAAGAAAAATAGTGAAAAGTCCCATATTAAAGTGAAAACCATAAAAATCACATTTGCATCATGATCGATAGTGAGAGAGAGAGAGCAAATTTCAATTCATTTTCAACGTGAATGACTGGAACGTTGTGGGATATGTAAACAGACTATAAAAAAACATAAAACGAAACATAGACACATGACTGACTTTTATTTGCTCTCTATTTTTCACATTTTTTCCTTTTAGGGACTTTTGATCTGTGATGACCTTTTATGCCATTCTGTCCCTGTCAATGGAGTGACGGCATCTGATGAACTTTAATATTACACGAAAAGATTAATGATAAATTATGAGGAGGTTGTGATAGTGCTATGGGGTGATAAAATCGACAGTACAATGGGGAAATTCATAATACAGAAGTTGATTGTTAAAATGTCCTCGGATTTTCAAATCGCAATTCAATCTGCTAATGCACCTCAGTAGGTTAAAAAAGTCCGATATTTGACTATTTGAAAGGAGTATAGGTGCGTTTGTTGACTTGCACACCAGGCACCAGGATAGTCAGTGAGTAGAAATGACTAACTTCCGAGAGTCTATTAGGGTTATTGACTGCATCAAATGAGTGTTCTAACCATTGACTGAGCAAATGAGGAACCTTTCTTCCCGATTTCAGCGTTGAAATGTATAGTAAGAGTAAGGAGGAGGTTTACTTTTATGTGTTTGAGGGCGTTCCTCATCGAACTCAAAATTTTGAATACATGAGCGAATTCGGCGTCCATTTCTACGTGTGTACACATCTTCTCAGGTGTGAAAAAGTCAATTTATTTTTACTGTCACTGCCTTTTCAACGAGGTAAGAAATTCGCATCCAACAAAAGCCACCCACTATCAATGCGATATCAGCATAAAATCAGGTAGCCTGCAAATTAACATGTAAGCCACTGATCGCTACTGACGATTGGTTCACATTACCAGTTCCACTCCCACCAGCCAATGTGTCAAGCAAGATCAACCACTACAAAATTCAGGGCAAAGACAATAGAAGATTGTCTTTGATACATGGTCTCACAAATCTTACAAATTTATCCAATAAAATGCGATCTATGTAATTTGTGTTGAACATTCATCTATGTTCAAGTACTGATTTATGCTTACATCACTAACACTGTATTTTGGTTATTGACATGAATGTTAATAAGATCATCGCGCCACTCTATAACTTGCATTAGCATTGATAAAGACAAACAGGCAAAACGTCAGCCACGTACTTGTGTCTAATACAATTGTTTCCGACAAGTATTGGTTTTTCTTCATTTGTGTTTTATGAAATATCCTACAGATTAAGAGAGGGCAAACTATTCTAGATCACGGGTCAAATGAGCTTTGTAGGCTTCAAGTTCCACAGCACCATACGACAAATCGGAGTAACTGAAATAGGACAGTTTTCTGAAGTGCTGAGTTGCTTCTATAATATTGCGACATGCCTTGAGGATTGAAGAATCACAGAAAACTTTATATTTTGCGCATCAATTCGCCAAATGATCAATTGAATTAAAACATTAATTGATTATTCCCCTTACTTTGTAGAAGGCTCTCCAATAGTTCTCATTGCACATCAGTATACGCGACAGATGCATGCGGCGAATAATTGCTTGTCTGTGACCTATATCTGGAATCGGCTATTTAGCTCACTAATGTATTCAGCTTGTTTTACTTCCTATCAATGAAGTGCAGATCACCTCAAACTCTCCTGCAACTTATCTTGCGAGCTGCAGTTTGCCCACCACCGCTGTATATTCAAACTTACTGCAGTTCCATAGTCATTTCTAACGAGCGACGAGGATCGAAGAAAGCCTTCGGAACTTCGAGAATACCTCCTGTCTTTAGTACCACTGCAAAAAGAAAATTATTCATTGAAACTTCATTTATCTTATAATTTCACTTGACTTAACATGTACAGATTTGAATAACATAGTTGAGGGAACCACGAAAGGGGACCACATGTCACCATACCGTGATAGGTGGGCCTAACGGTTGATATCACTTCTCAATTACTATTCGCTTCGTTCGCTACATTTCATGTTATTAAGGAATGAGCTTTGATTTCGCGCCGTAAACAACTCGATCTTACAACGACTTCAGAGGGCTGAATGATTTTATTTTACTAATGCATTTGACATGAACTAATTAAATGAGAAGAGTCAAAAAACTTATTCGGCTACATTGATTACAGCACTATGGAAATTGATGCGCTATTAACATAGCATTGTTTATCACAACATATTCATTTAAAACTTTCATTACACAAAATGCAATTCAGCGACCCGGGATCAAGTGCACAACATTTCTCCACACATTTAGGTATTGCTCCCAGAACTGTGTCAATTACTCAATAAATGCAATTGATCATAATTACAAATTACTTGCTCAAATATGTAATTGATTGCAATTACTAATTAGATATCTATCAATGAAATTGATTACAATTACAAATTACTCCGTTTTTCTTCAATTACATTTCAATTCCTTTAAAATTGCTTTAGATAATTCCCTGTTCTTAATTCAGATTTTGACAATAAGTTTTGTCATAAATTTCTTTAATGAAAGTTATCGGTCCTGGTACACATCTAAGTACGTAGGCTATATCACAATGTTTACTGCTCAGTTTTAACGCATCATCGACGAGGAGAATAAAGTAAGTCATACATCATGTTGAATTAATATTAAACAGTGATGATCGTAAAGTAATTGCAATTACTTCTCAATTACAAATTACAGCAATTGGAATTTCAATTACGTAATTACAATTACAACACAAGTCTGATTGCTCCTAACCATCGATACAAATAAGCTTCGCTCAACTTGCACAAGTACAACCACCCACTCACTCATGATAAAGTCAACTTCTTTATTCTGACTGCCATCGATATTTCATGTCGGCGATGTTCGCAAGGGTCAGATCATAAATCATCAACGTTCAATTATAATCAAATTTTGAAGCCAGCTACTAACTCTACGAAGCTTAGCTGGTGAAACGTGCGAGTGAAAGGATGCACCGGCTGTTGATATGGAAGTCCTGGAATGGTTTTGTTGAAAATAGAGGTTATTTAATGTGGTAGCGTGTGCAATCGCTTATTGTACACCACATTGAAACACCACTATTTTTGTACTTATTGCAGGATGAAAGAAAGTTAAATCTAGAAGCATGCAATATGTTGCTAAGGTGATCTATTATCATACAACATAATTCATTCAATTGCTACATTCATTGTTGCTACATTGATGTTAATGTCATAAATATCAATAATCACAATATAAATACATATTAACAACTTTTGATCACACGTTTCTATGAATTCTTGAATTCAATTTTTTATGTCTGAAGTCTGCAATCCTTTTCTTGGCCATTTTCCCGGTCTGAACATTCAGGCATTTTTACAGTATATCTGAATGAGCGACTTTGGTGATGAATAGCGAGGCGACATGTTTCCTTAATTCCTTGTCGGTATTAGGTTTTTGTACATAATTCAACTCGATCTTTGTACCTATTTCAGCAAAAGTCTGATGTGTTTCCGTGTGCCAAATTGGGCTGCATCACCCTACCTCAAATGGTTTAATGTGATTAAGTGATTCTCTTGCAGAAATATGTATATGGCAAGTTGCACACATTTAAACTTCAAGTAAGCTTAAATTAAATCCCATATTTCGTCATGATGGCGATGCGTGCGAGCATAAATTAAAAGCCATAAATATGACAAAAATTACTTATGACAAAATGACTTTTGCATGTTTCATTAAATATAATATCGCAATCAGTCTTGTTAATTTTCAAATAATGATTTTCCATTGTTCTAAAAAGTTTCTTTTCTTCATTTGTTAAAAACTTCAAAATACATTTTGAAAGCCATTTAATTGGAATCATACCGGTACTTCGGACTGTCACGGAGTCCATCTTCAGGGTAATTGAATTTGCTGAATGTACATTGATCATATTAGGGAAAAAGCTAGGAAATATAAACCATTCATGTACAAAATTGTGAGAAGGATATCGAAAATGGAATAGAAATGGTCAACATTGGAAGAACATAGATTTCTTGTTGATTATATTTCTTGTCAACATAGAAATGTTGACCATTTCTATTCCATTTTCGATATCCTTCTCACAATTTTGTACATGCATGGTTTATATTTCCTAGCTTTTTCCCTAATATGATCAATGTACATTCAGCAAATTCAATTACCCTGAAGATGGACTCCGTGACAGTCCGAAGTACCGGTATGATTCCAATTAAATGGCTTTCAAAATGTATTTTGAAGTTTTTAACAAATGAAGAAAAGAAACTTTTTAGAACAATGGAAAATCATTATTTGAAAATTAACAAGACTGATTGCGATATTACATTTAATGAAACATGCAAGAATAATGATTTGCTGCCATATTCACACATATATATATATACAAGGTGTTTCAAAAGTAGGCTAACAGTAGAAATTGGCCTTGAAAAGCTATGTCTTAATGCTATAGATTAATAAGCTATGTCATAATAGTCTTTTTCACGATGCCACAGATAGCTAATATGCCTTGTATTCGTAAGGGGCAAAAATTCAATACTCTTTGACATCGCGTAAATCATATTAAAAATATCTCATGATCTCCAGTGTTTTCATGCCTACATATTTCACTACAACCCAATTTGAATCTATACCGATCATGAGAAGTCGAATAACTATCCAACATCTATCAAAAAAAAAATATTAGGAAACCATGTAAACAAGATAGTAGTTGTTTCAGTGTTACTGCGGAGAAGGAAGAACAGCTGACATTCGAATGTCCTCCGCGCCCCTCAGCCTGGTGCACGAAGACGCTGTCGTCAACACAAGACAGGGAGGCGAAGAAGGAAGAAACAGCTGACATCCAAATGTCCTTCACCTTTGTTAATTCCAGCCTCCTCTTAGACCATCGTCAGAAGCTTCTGACGATGGCCTAGAGGAGGCTGAAATTAATAAAGGTATTAACATTAAAACAACTACCATTTTGTTTGCTTGGTTTCCTAACAAAAAATGAACAAATGAATAACCAAGGCCTATTCAACATATCAAAAATTAATCAACTTAAAGTTGCAAAAATTCACGAACGCAAATGCTCAAAATGTCCACCATGGACATCGGCACATTCTTGTAGTCTTTCGGCCACACTGTGGCACACAGTTCTGCATAAGTTCCTGTCATCACTGATCTCTTGACAGGCATCTGTGATGTAGGAGCGGAGTTGAGAAAGTGTGTGAGGTTTTCGTCCGTACACTTTCTCCTTTACAACGCCCCAAAAGAAAAAGTCCATCGGAGTTAGATCGGGAGAGCGAGGAGGCCAAAGGATGCTACCACATCTCCCGATCCACTTTCCTGGAAAAGTGTCATTCAGATAGCTTCTGACACTCACTGCAAAATGCGCTGGTGCACCATCCTGCTGAAAGTACAGCTCATTGAAGTTGTTCAATGACTGCATCTCAGGAATCGCAAAGGATTGGAGCATTTGAAGGTACACCTCAGCCGTCACAGTTCTTTCAAAAAATACTGGCCCAATCACACCGTTGATTGACATACCGGCCCAGACGGTTAAGCCAGGCTGGTTCAGCTCATTTGTTGATACCATGTGCGGATTTTCAGGGAACCAGTAGACACAGTTATGTCTATTTACGTGACCTGATAGTTTGAAACTGGCTTCGTCAGACCAAACTATCTTGTCAAGCAAATCTGGGTTCTCCCGAATTTCCGACAACATGAGCACAGCAAACTGCAAGCGTCGTTCAGCATCATCCGGTAGAAGGTGCTGCAACAGTCTGGGTCGGTATGGTTTCAACTCAACTTTCCTCATCAGTCTCCAAGTAGAGCTTAGAGAAATGTCCAACTCCAATGAGGCTCTTCTTGTTGACTTCTTCGGACTTTGAACAAATGTTTGGGCCACTAGCTCCTCGTTTGATGTTATTGAAACTGATCGAGGGCGTCCTGACTTCGGTGCATTCTCTACCGAACCGGTCTTTTCAAATTTATCTCGTATGCGATAAATAGCAAATCTTGATGGAGGATTGCTGTGAAAGGCATCTCTCCATTCCATTCGCACCTTTTCAGCATTCTTGTTTTTCCAAAAGGATTTCAAAATCCATTTTCTCTGATCATCTTTTAGATGACCTGACATGACAGAAGCAGCAAATTCAAAAAAGCTTCAAGCTTGTTTAATTCACTTCATGTCAAACTAACAGTGTTTGATTCAAATCAAATTAATTGAACATATCCATGTACGTAATGTCAGATTGGTGCTATATCTTGTCCATGATAGATTTCAAAATTCCTTTGCCAATGGAATGCCACTGCATAGACTTCTAAATGATAGTAGCAATTACTTCGAAGTCTATGGCTCATGTTGGACTGATCATGGATATCCATCGACTGATTCAGGTGTAAATCGCCAATAGAACGGTCAACATAGATTTCCTAGGGCAAAATCAACTGTTAGCCTACTTTTGAAACACCTTGTATATATATATATATGTACTTTATTGAACGTACTAAAAAGCACAAATGAAAAGTACGTCAAGTAGAAAATATACTAAAAGAAATCAGGGTAGCGGAAACTAGTCACGGAAGGCTGCTGGTGTCGACAGAGTCAAGGCTAGTTGACGAGCTATTGGATCCGTATGACTCATAATGGCCTTGATAAATTGCGAAGTCTGTAGTCGTCAGTTGTTGGTGCTTTTTGAATAGCTTCCTTGACAGAATTAGCTGCTTCTTTTCCCGAAAATGCTCGCCAGTTCGCCAATCTAAGACTGATTACGGTGTTGTACTCGTCTTGGTTCCATGTGGGTGCGATGTCGGGTCTGGATTGAAGTTGGATTGCTCTAATAAATGTCTGAGTTAAGCTAGTCACTAAATAAAGTAGGGTGTTGCCATACGAGTGATGCAGGTTGAAACACGACGTGCGGTGAGACGCGCTGCGACGTCCAGAATTTTCTGATCAGCTAGGGAGATCAATTGAGCTACCTGCAACACATAATCGATGTGACAGTAGACATAAGTTCGAATAAGTCTCCATCTTAAAAATAGATTCGTGCACCACGGAATTCGCATGATGCTATTCACGGACTGATTAAATTGGCGCAGAACTTTCTTGATGGAAATGAACGGATGCAAGAATTTTTGTCTCAATTTCAAAACCGAGATGCGTCATGGAGGTATCGATGTCGATATAGATGCCGTAATTTCTTTGTCCTCTGTAAGGTACATATTTCGACTTGTTATCATTGAACAACATTTGATGCGAGCATGCATATTCTTTGCAAGTTCCAATCATGGTCGCCATTCCTTGTCTCGTCGTGGAGATAAGAACGATATCATCGGCGCAGACAAAACAGCCAGCGTATCCGAATTCCGAATGGCGCAGTGCATCCTTTCTTCGAATTCTTCAGCGACTGTATCAGTCCATCAAGGTTAAGATTCCAGAATATCCCACCCATAGTACTGCCCAGCCTGACATCAGCTTGAGCAACAAATGGTTTACTAATGACGTTGCCCCAGCGAACAAATCCGATACATTCGACCAATGAGTTTAGAATAAGTCTAACAATCGATTGGTGAACTCCGCGCTGCAGAAGCTTGAGATAAAGCAGAAGATGCAACAATCGCTCAAATGCTTTCGAGGCATATAGGAAAGAATCAATTATTTGAGTAGAATCGTGGGTGTTCTCTTGGATGGTTGCTAATAGATCAGATGAGCATTTTCAGTTGACGGATTTCACTTCAGAACTTAAGAGTTCATAATTTCGTCTAATGGAGTACATGAATTATGAAAGTTATCTAAAAATAAACTAGCGATATTGAGTGGATCGCTATTTCCATCTACGAGTATCATAGCCTCTTTTCCACTGTTCTTGCCCTAGGCGCACAGGCGCTTGGCCTTAACCCAAAAATCGTTAGGCGATGCAGAATTCTCTAACTCCCGCCAGCCCGATTCTTCATGAGTTCTCCTTGATCTTTTGCAGGTAACTTTGAGACGCTTTTTAGCTTGAACATATGCCTCATATGTTACACCGGTCCGAGGTCTCCCGATGCCTGATCAATGGTGATGACAGATGCTGACCTGATGTTTCAGAGATCAGCTCTGGTGACCACCACACCTTGCTTCTTTTGCCTCCACCTGTTGGAATGAATTTGTCGCTGGCATCTTTCAGTGTATTGATGATCTAAAGGACGCACTGCTCTAACCATCCCAGCAATACATCATGGTCATCGGTATCTGGAGGTCCTTCAATCGGTAATTCAGAAAGTTCCTATTTGAGCAATGAGATGATAAGGGTTTTTATAGCTAACTATTGACTAAATTTGATAACAGAAACGGAAGTTTCGCATAAGAAACATTGTGTTAAAGGTAAAAATGATTTCAAATCCTACATGCTTCTTATTCTTTTCTTACATTTTTACTTATTGCAATAGGCCTATTGCCTAAAAAATGAGTTGAACAACTTAAATAGGCTTCTGAAACAAGGGAGCCATGCTACAGTTTTTATCAAAATTTCACCTCTGAGGCTTCGATGGCGTCGACTTTTACTTGTCCGACTTTACAAGTGCGCATCTTCAGCCGTGATTCCAGAAGTCAAATTGCATTTTCAGGAGATTCGATCAGACAATCAAAAGATGAAGGGCACATACAATACACGTGCTCACTAAGTGACCAGACACTGACACACGCAAATAAAAAGTCACATGCTTCCAGTTCCACATGGTCAATGTTTTGACCAGTGGAGTCCATGGTATCCAAACTGAATCACTTTACCCTGATGGTAAAGGAAGCGGTCCACTAAACCATTGAGATAACGATTTGGTTCAGAGATGTTTTGCTATGAAGCATTGCATACTATTCAATGTCCTGGATTTCGAGTCTTACCTCATTCTACATATTGGTTAATAAAAATGGCTTTCGGTCTATAAATTTGGACTTTATATTAAAATTAGCTGATACCACAATCTATCAAATTTAATAATAAGGTGTCCTTTTTTCATCCTGCTCCTCAAATAATAGGTACTGATGAACTTACAAATTTTTTGCTTAAACAACATTAGATAAGTCGCATCTCCAAATAAAATAAGACTTGCTCTCGTTTCTTCACAAAATGCGTGCAAGGAAGGAATCTTGAAAATCGCTCAATTTGTGCAAATCGGTAAAGTGTAGAAAGATTTGAAGTGGAGTTTTTAATCAGGAGTCAAACGTCAGGAAAGCAATCTGTCATTGATTGCTGATTAGACAACAGGCTTCACAGCCTCTGCACTTGATGCGCTTGTGATGTTATTTACCATCAAGATGTGATCACAAAATATTCAATTAAAGACTATGTCATTATCTCACTTTTGTTAATTATGATTTTCTTCAAATATTTCATTTTATCTACATAGTAATTGTATTGACTTCTACAATACCTCTAGAGACTATCAGGCGCATCAAAAATCACATGCTTGAACACAGCTTTACACTGATATTATTTATCTAATGCAAGTTAAGAATACACCAACATATAGCGATAAGTTGGGTTATCAATTTACTGTGAAACGCTTTGTAGATAATCAGTTTGTCAATCAAATCAACATTCAAGCGTTAACTTTTGTGGTAAATCCCTAGAGGAGTCATTGATCTTCGATGAAACTGGAGCATAATGTATGCTATCAATGAACAGTGCTGAGATCCTCTTTCGAGTTGCCACATCGATGTGACCATAAAAATCCGACACTCTATAACAATAGGCCATAGAGCGGACATCCATATTGAAAACAATAAAATATGTCGTGGACATGCGTTGTCATAACAACCGCAGAGTTGATGACGGTTTCCAGTGGTTAACATAGGGCTTTCCAGTCTCATGTATCGAAGTTCCACTTTTAGACATCAAGGTTTAGTGAACCACTTACTTGACCATCAGGGTAAAGTGATTTATTTGTTGGCCGATTTCATGGAGTACACTGAATCGAAACGATGACGAACACGCAATTGGACGCGTGTCTCTCGGTGTGTAGCAGTGTAGTATGTGCCTTAATAATCAGTGCCACGATGATCCCATTATCAAATTCAGTTCCAAGCGAGAGTTAAGTCTGCCAAACTGCAGAGAAGTACAGCCCTTTCGTATAATACAAAATGTTAAAAGTAATCACAATGAAGACACTTGAAATTTGTTTACGGCGAGAGACTTAGGAAGCCGGTAATGAGATAAACAACAATTTGAAAATCTAACTAATTGGTATATCCGGCGTGTTCATTAGCTCCAACCCTATTACGCAAGAAGAATCAGAATGCTCAGATGCCTGAATGACAAGGCATGAATGACGATGCACACGAATGCAATCGAACATTCGTTACAACGAATTCGAACAACGGTTATCGAACGGTGTTGAGATGGTCAGAATCATATGACGGAATTCAAAGAAAACGCCGGCAGTTTTTTGCTTTCAAAACACGACACAATTTTCTATATTCACTATAAGTAGGATTCCTCATTTTGTAAATGCCAGTAAGCATATATGCCACTGCCATGGTCATAATCCGCAATCATTAATACAGGAAATATCGGAGTAGGCAAAAACCAGTTCTGTATTCTTCTAAAATTTGTGGCTAAGAGATGACGTTAAAAACTATTTACAGGCCCGACGTTTCACGCCTTCGCGCTTCCTCAGGGGCAACACAAACTAAAAACACAAGTAAGTGATACAGGAAATATTTCAACGATTAGATCATTTAATAAGATAAAATGGATTAGTATAAATGCAGTCACGACCAACTAGCCAACTAGTCAAGGTGGTGGTGGTGATTGTGTCGACCCACCCTCTCCCTGCTATTGAGAGGGGGAACAGGTGGCCGTCAGATGTCCGGCGGACCATTCTCTCGCTTGCAGCGGCGGATGAGCTTCGCACACCTGATAGGACAAGCCGCGCTCATAGTAGGGGAGAGTTTCTGAGGAGATTTCTCATTCTTTCTTGTATACTGTGATGTGAATTTGTTGCAGGAATAAAAGTTATTGTCAATAAAATTAGACATGTTCGGCAGCATATATTTAGGATTTATGTGAGGGATGACTTGCATTTCTTTGTTCATGGTAATCATGTATTTTTTTTCACTGGCACATTCTTAAATTCGTGAAACAGAATTCAGCAACCAAAACTGATAAAAAAAATTTCATAAACGAATAATATCTATAATAATAAGTATTGGACCACACATGAACACACAGTGACATCACAGCTGACACATTGACACATAACCTCACATAAGAGATTTCACATCACAAAGAAACTTTGACTGATGAAATGAAAATTTCACATAAAATACAAAATTACTTTCACGAAGTGCTTCAACATATTTTTCAGAACCGGTGCGATCATGAAATATATCTCGATATCTAAAAATATAATCATTTTCGGATTAAAAAAATTTTTCAAAAAAGCGAGTTCAGCACACATCGAAACCACATTGAACTCGAAGACATCTCTCAAGGCCATCTCGAATTCGTCAAGGAAATTACGACTACTACGTCGGTTATTCGTCGGATATGTTCGCCGATTCGTGCTTTTCGGTTAGGACAGAGGGCTTTTTGATAGATGTCTTAATTTCTTTGCTTTAGAGTTTGTTTCATTTAGATTAGATGAAATAATAATTCATTCTCAAAGATCCGATAGCTCACACGAAAGCTTTTGTTTTACACCAGTTCTTTTTGATGTCTTAATCGGACCACAGATCGGGGAATCGATCGGAGCCATTTTTTTTTGCGGAATCAGATACAGTATTTGTTGTTGATCATCAGTTATCGATTTTTTTTTATCGTTTTGTTGAGATCGGTTTTTATAGTTAGTTCGTTTCTAGTTACGTTCTGCACTTGTTACACTGACAGGCAATGGCATGGAGCAATGAGAACGAGAACACAGATCACGAAAATGGAAAGGAAAGATGAACTTGCACATCGCAGAAGAAATGAATTAGAAAAACTAAGTAAAGTATATCATCTCATCTAAGAAACAACCTGTGTACAGTATATCAAGACCAAGTAGGATTCCCTGTAAAGACGGAACTCCTTTGGCAGGAGATTTCTCCTTAGAGA
This sequence comes from Prostheceraeus crozeri, assembly GCA_907163375.1. Lineage (NCBI taxonomy): Eukaryota > Metazoa > Platyhelminthes > Polycladida > Euryleptidae > Prostheceraeus > Prostheceraeus crozeri. The sequence goes on along the minus strand of CAJQUW010009731.1, from coordinate 91,284 downwards.
CAAAAAAAAATAAACTGGATGAATATAACTATATGCGCCAACAACAGTGGCCCGTATGTGTAAAGCTCTGTCAGAAATCTGCAGGGTGTCACTTTCCTGAGAGGCAGCGGACCCAACTAGGATTCCCTGGACAAGCCCATAGGTCCCATGGTGTGAGCGTTGTGTGTATGCAGGGATCGCAATTCATCCAAGAAAAAACGGAAAATCCAAGAAACGGGGTTTGAATGCATAAATTTGAAATATTTACACTAGACTAATTTTGTAAAAAAACGGAAAAGAAGGAAAAAGCGGAAAATTGCGATGCCTGTGTGTGCAGGAGAAGAGGTTTTTGCATTGTGCGGTTGAGATTTACCTAGGTGACAAACAGGTGAAGAATGGACAGAGGGGCTAATATTGTGCAAGTATTCTTTTGTGACGGGTGATTTGTTGGTGCGGAGTTGTGCCAGTGTCCTGTGAGTGCGTCTGTCGAGGGCTTGTTCTGGATGGTTACGGGGGTGATTGTGTTAATGATTTTGTTGGTTATCTTTGTGCAAGGTATGTACCGACGTGGTGTGTGTTTGTTTGAGTAGCTGTTTTGTTATTTCGTTGGATGACTGTGCGAATGAGGGTGTACTTCCCTGGGCTAAAAATTGTGGGTCTTAGTTGTCTGAGAGGAAGTGATTTTTGTGTGAGGAGATTTTGCTTCGTTTACAAGCTGTTTTGCGTGTATAGTGTGTTCAGCAATGGAGAGGACGCGTGTTTCGTTGTGTAGGTGTTAAGCATTTGTGTTGCGTGTGCATCCAGTGGCGATCCTGAGCCATTGGCTCTGTATTGCTTGTCATTTGTTGATTTGCTTGTGAGATGATTGGTGACCAGACTGTGGATGTGCATCAAGGGCTACAATTCGTCTCAGGTCGATTTACGGAAAACCGAAATTGGCTTTTAACGCGATAATCGAGCTTCAGAAACATCTACTTGCCTATCGCATCTACACCAACCATGCAGTGCATGCATTGAGGTAACAAAATTCATCGCAATCATTCGCTTGAAATAATATTACCATATTACATGTACTGGACCTTCAAGCATTCAAATACATTGTGTTATTAAATGGTTTGTTGTCCTTCTCTTTAGTTGACGGCATTTTAGCGTATTTCATTGAAGTTCATCGATGAAACTACATTAAGCAGAATGTGCATACATGTGACCATGTGATATTTGATTTACAAAATAATCATAATTCGATCAATGCACTCAAATCATTCAATGTGCTCAATTCATCAACAAACAAATAATTCTAAAATCAGAGCACATCGTTACCGCATACCTAATACTTAAGTGCAAGATGACAATTACAGTACATAGCACATGAAGGTAAGGAATATTCATAATTGGAGAAGGTCATATACACAGAGTGATTCAAAAGTCTCCATACATAGCAAGGGATAATTTTATTATTCTATGTATGGAGACTTTTGAATCACCCTGTGCTTTACTACAAAATTGGCATAAAACTTCATAAAATCTATCAAAAATTCTTTTATCAAAAGTACGTGACAATATGATAATAATACGAGGGCATAAAAAGAGATTCAACGATCCATGCTTCATATTTATTTGAGCAACCAATAGCCTATCGATGAGATTTAAACCAGTGTTGTCGTGTACTTTTCAGGAGGCATCTCCTTTAACGTTAAATATCATTTTTTGACAAAGAAGTGGGTTATGTCAGTTTGCTTTGTTCTTAAAGGTGTATAGTTTTGCCGGTGAAGGATTTGCGCTTAACTCTTCATTCTGTATTTTTCTTTTCCACTTTCACTAAGTAAAACAGCTCTCATACTTGAGAGCAGTTTTGGATTAACAAGAGCGCGAATGGGACCACTGGACAGAAGTGGACTCACCGAATAATCTTTTTCGATATTGAGCTGTGAGACACGCACTCATAGTTGGAACGGAGAGGATTGGGTGATACTCTGTCCTTGTCATATTCATAAGCGTAAATGCGCATTCAACAATTGGTCCATTGAAACAAGTAAATGCTGGAATAACGAACTGTTGTAGATGAAAGTACCTTGGCTTTGACAGACCACTCTTCAGACAGTGAGTTCCAATACAGATCCAATGAGAGGATACCTCCTGATGCACCTACGAAGCTGATTTCATCATCCGATGCATAGTAGCGAATTTCATCGTGCAACAAGCTACAGTAGCATTGGCATTGAAGTGACCGCTGAAGATGTTACTCAGCTCCATAAGCTTCTTCACTGTGATTTCGCTATTCCTTTTTTCAGGATCCAGTCCTACGAAAGCACTCCAGATAGCCTCCATCATTCAAGTAAAATTGCCGATACCCCAACCCCCTTAATACCTCTCATTTTATTGCATTTTTTTGAAGATATACGAAACCAAATGAAATTTCCGATCGAGTTACGGAAAATTGTAGCCCCTGATGTGTATTCCATGAGGGGACATGTGATGGCCACGATGGACTCTTGTTGTCACCACTTGGTGGAAGTGAGGAATGAGAGAATTTTAAGGGTGTGTCCTGCTTTTTTCGCAAATGTTATTGACATGTGGTGTATAGGTACAGTATGCTGAGTGTACACGTTAACGCCCGGGAATCGGTTATTATTGAGAACTTTAACTGGAGTGTTGTCAATGGTGAGTGATAGTTTGCACTGTGTTTTCGGGGGTCAGGTGTGGAGAGTGAGAGTTGAGATTTTTAGGGTTGATGTTGAGATTGTTATGTTATGTCCATGGAATAGTCAAGGTCTTCTAGTTGGTCGTGACGCGGTCTAAAAATTTCGCACTAAAATTTGGAAAGGACGCTTCCCACGCTGTCTCAGAAAAAAATGTAGGTTTTTGAAAAATGTCAATTTGATGTCATAGATCAAAAATGCCGAAACAATTGGGCTAATCTTTGTTCGCCCTATGCCTGTGCATGAACATAACTGCATTTTCACATAAACGAGTTCAACCTCTATGTATTTCTCAAAAATGTTATGGATGGGTGGTGAGTGCATACATTACGCTATACACCACTGATGCATAAAGTACACCAAGCGCCTTGCAATGGATCCTTACTGTTTTCATTTGATGACTATAATGAATTCAAATACCTTGTTATCCATTCATGTGGACCGAGTGGCCATGTATCCATAATTGTAGGGCCTCACACGCTGCTTCGGAAAAATTAGGTTTTCAAAAAATGCTTGTTTAAATCATCGATGAAATCGTGTAACATTTGTAATTATTGCTGTCTCATGCTTACATACGAAGATGAGAGTAAGCCTATTCACGCCACTTCCATTCGATATCATGTTGGCGCGCTTCGATAGTAGAATGTGGAAATACATTTGTTGCTTATTTCAACTAGTTCCATTTCAATCATTTTCGATGGTGATTCTGACATGCGTATGACAAATTATTGAAGTTTTTGATTATAACAGGAGATAAAATTAAGTGAACTAAATCACTCCATCACTTTAAAGACAATTTCATTCATGATGCTTCTTCACAAATTTGCCTTCTGTTTGACACATTTCCATTTCATTCACTTAATTCCGCCGTAATTCTTGTAACGACACGATTCATAGGCAATTACCTTTATTACTTTGCAGTAATACTTTTTATTAATACTTGAAGTAATATATTTTATCAATTTTGTGGCCCACCGCATTGAAATAAATTGGATACTTGGCTAAAGTTTAAAAACTGCAACTTTCCGTCTAATAGAGATTCCTTTAAATCAGGTTTAGTATTGAATCAATTTTCATCAAATTGCTAGTGCGTGCATTTGATTTTTCCAAACATTCCGTATTACTAGATGATAACAATAGCGAACAATATCAATCATGTTATCTATATTTCAAAACAGTACATGAACTTAGTTTTGAACACACTTAAGAAGCTCTTAATGGCTGTCGGGATAGTGGATGTGAAAGGAAAAAATGCTAGCAAAAAGCTATCGATATAAATGAGAAATATGAAAAATGTAATACACTTCCAAGGAAGTCTGTGATTTTTCCAAAATTACAGAGATTCAACATCAGATATTGATACACAGAAATGTTTAGAATGTAAAATACTAAGTACTGTCAGTACGAAGTGCCTAAATGTAGCGACTGGAAAAATTATCATCGGATGCATAACTACCTATCAGCTATGCGCAGCAACCAAATAATCACATCTGTGGAATGTAAGGAACGAGTCATGTCTCTTGACAAATGATAAAGGAAGAAAGGCATTGTCGCTGAGCATTGAGATGCAAATAATCAGTAATTGCAGAGAAACTCTTAACTTTATATCTCTATGTTAGCTACATAATTGACATAAAAGACATTAACATAAATTTCCATTCTTATTTTGATTTGTGAACTGGTCAATTGAATTTTTTGTGAGGATAGAGGAGTAACTATCAAAGCAGTCTGCAATTTTTGATTTCCTTCAACGATTATGTTTTCGGCAACTTCTACGGTTTGCTCCAACCGACAAATTTCACAATCAATAACAGATTTCTTCGGTACTTTTCATAGACACTGGTTGGTTGCTTGGCTCAGCCTCAATGGTCCCCTCTTCAAGCGGAAGAATGTTTAAAGAAAGCCAAATATCAATAACGAAGGCATCATTATCGAAATCCACTTCCTCAATTCCGTTGCAAAAAGCGCCATGTATACCTTGTGAAGTGTACACGTCCCCACATCAATTATGCCTGTTTGACATTTATCGGCAAGTTCTTGACGAACTTGACCAAAGAAAGCTTGGTTGATGTTGGGTCCGCCCATCCCAATGTATAGGAGAAGTTGTGGAGTTGTATTCATTTTGCTGATCACTTGGAAGAAATGGTCTATAAGGTCAACATTATTAAAGTGACCAACAAACAATGATGAACGAGGGTTGTCTCAAAAGTAACGAGAATTTTGCTATAACGTTTGAACAAATAATGCAAATGAATTGAAATTTTTACAGGTTAATGTTGAGAATCAAACTGACATGTGGGACAAATTTCAGTGCAATCGGTGCATATGCCCCTAAGTTATGACCTTTTAAAAATACTTAAATCCAATATTAAAATATGACTTTCAGCAAGGCTACTTTTTTTATTTCAAAAGCAATAACAAATGACATATTTTGTTAATCATTTAATCATATGACTCGCTCGACAAACTATCGACCTCCTTTTCTGGCGCTCTACACGTATTCGTCATTCAGCTCGATGCAGTTCTCGAAGCGCTGCAGCATTTTGTCTACCCCTTCCTTTTAAGTTTTGCCGGAAAATTGCGGAGCGAATCATTGGCGGCGGCGATGACCTTCACACGACCTGTAGACAGTTTGTCGAATGATCGAGACATATGATTAAATGCTTCTGGAGTAACAACACCAGGAGTGACCAAGCCAAGGAAGAAACGCTTCGTTAATCAAAATTTGAAGAAGCTTGATCCCTTACAAATTTTGTAAATAAGAAAGGCCTCTGTTGATTTTAAATTTAATTCACTCAACATGCTTCGTCCATCTCTCCTTCAGATGCAACGCTGTACTGAGGTTAAAGAGACACAAGTGAACACAATTTGACAAATCGATCGATAGGCCCTACATGCGGCACAAGAATGGAAACATAAAAGCAAGCATGAACAAAAGCTGGCAAAGACTGATATCGAAATTCGGTCAACAAAGAATCCTGGTTTCCCTTTTCTGAGAGCGATACCGACTCAGTGTGCCGACCGTGGTGTCTTAACTAACCATAAACTACGTATATCAGCCATATCCATTTGTTGTTTTCCACGAGAAGCAAAAAGAGTAAAAACAGATCCCGCTTGGCATCGCCAAGAATCCTCCAGACTCCTTGTGTTAATTATCATCCATCCTAAATAAGGATTATGTTTTCTGTTCGACTTGGATATATAGCAATCATAAAAACAAGAGTCAAGGTTGTATGTTATGTAGAGTCGTTTGAAAAGGCATTTAAACTAAAAGTAATGTTCGATGAACTTCACATAAATTTCATAATGCAGTAACTCGCGCAGCATTTAGCTAATTGCCTCTATTACCAGAATAGCTAACGATTACGTGATTTCTTACAACTACAATAGAGTATACTCAATGCACTTAATGGCAATCATTAGTTGCTCGCCATTCACTTGTGATTATCTAAGCGCATTTCCGTAGAACAGACTGCAAATATTGTCTTTCATCATATTGTGGCTTTGTGCAAACCTCGTGCACGAGTTGTTATACAGACATTTGAAAATCCTCAAACGCGCGTAATTCCAGCTTAGTCTTTCCACATCCGATGACTTCCGATCCATTCTTTAAGGCAACGAAGATTCAGTAATGTAAAAATTATTTCTTCTTTTCAGTTCATTATGAAAATTTATTATTCATCCACAGACCTACCGATGGAACTATAAAACAATAGATTCTCCATTTGAGTCACCGTCTAAAGGAAATGAGATATATTCAGTCTGAGTTTGACATTAATTTTTTTTACTGAATGCAATCAGAAATAATCCATTCAAAATTTAACATTTCCATTATGATTGAAAATGCAAAAGCGTATTTCTGGTTTTCTTTGAGTTAATCATCGAATTTGATTGTAAAAACAAGTTAAACCCAATTCCACAACAATCAAGATGATTTTCAGAGCATTATTTCAGCCTTTGATTCGTTGAATCATTTTCTAATACTGCAGACGTTTCAGAACTTTGGATTTCCTCTGATGGCTAAAATCCTATCTGAGCAATCGACGATTTGTTGTGAAAATTGCTGCGGAGACACGATCTCGCAAGAGCTACAATTCCCACCAATGCTAGAATGTGTGCCTCAAGGAGCAGTGTTGGGGCCGTCGATATTTTCGAGTGTTCTGATGGCTAAATCTTCAACGACCCACATTAGTGAAATATGCAGACATCAATGAGGTCCGCCCGGCACGCAATCAGATCCGTCAAGTCTTTGTGCTTAAAGAACTTCATGCATTCATGCATTTGTCGAGGATCACAAGTCAAAGGACCATTAGGGGTAAGGTCCAGCCCCGCTTTAGAAGCGCTGATTGAAAAATGGACTAGTGGGAAGGTCCTCCACACCGATCTCGTCAAGTTTGGCTCTAAAATGTAGTCCTAGGATAGTCAAAAGTTTGACGCGCCTTGAACGTTTAATGTCTGGCGGTGGGAACGCACCACCTGTCCTCTTAAGGGCAAACCTTAAGTCTTATTAACTATAAGTTTATTAAAATTATGAAACATTTAGACGTCGTTATGGGAATGTCCCAGCTTCAAATGCCTGTAAAGAAAGGCATTGACGCTAAGAAGAGTGTTCTTGAGGAAATATGGAATGTTGAGGAATGATCTAAGCAAAACCAACTTGACCTCAACATAGAAAAATCTTGCTCAATGACAGACTGGGAGTTTTTCTAAGATTTTACTTCCTATTCCCGTTGCTTCAAAAGTGAAAATTCTTGGCACTGTCCTCAATAACAAGCTGACATGTGCTGGGTAAAAATAACGAATATTCTATGCACCTAGTAATTAATAACCTTGACCTGTTGGGATTCCCGAATGCGATCCAATGAGGAAGATCAGTCGACTGACTCTTCACTCGTCAGGAGGTTTTCCACACGACAACTTTTCATTTTTTGCGCAGGCACACCAAATTTGCACAGCTGAATTAACGCTACACAAACCAGACAATTCAGGAATATGTAGTAAGCAACACGTAGATCTACAATCAAATATCTGACATTAAAAAATCTTGTGAAGGCAAAAAATCGACGAATTCATTATCTATGACTATTTATTGTAAATCCCCGAGCGCTTTCGCGGCCTCTTTTCAAGGGGTGTACGGCCGTAGTGATAACATAGCGATACAACAGATACCCCTTGAAAAGAGGCCACGAAAGCGCTCGGGGATTTACAATAAATAGTCATAGATAATGACTTCGTCGATTTTTTGCCTTCACAAGATGATTGGGGCTTCATCATGTATTAAAAAACTATAAATTAGATATATGTCCTCGCTTCTGGGGCTGTCAATATGTGCTGCTTTTAGTCAATAGGGTTATGCTCGTAATTCGTATTTGAGCATGTTGCATATGTACTATAGCACAACACAGTAATTTCACGATAATTTGCTGCTTTGTGAAGTGAGATGAAAACAAGCTAAGTCAACTCTTACATGCGCAGCTAGGATATTACAAAGACAATTGATACGGCTTAGTGATTTTCAAACGGGGTGCCGAGAAAGGTCTAAGAGTATCGCCAGGGGTAAAGAAAGAAAGATAATTGGTAAAATTCAAATGACAACGCATCAACATCAGGACTCCGATACTTACCAATATAACATGTTTTCGGCTTCATCATGTGAACTACCGTCATAGGAGGATACATAATAATTAACGAGGTTGCGATGATTTTTAACTTTAAAACTTGAATTTCTCAAAAAAAATGACTGGGACTTCGTGGAAAGTGAGCCCAGATTCATGATCAGGAGGCAAAAATTGATAGAGCAGAAGTTGCTTCGAGTAGAATCACGCTGCAAAAACTTTCCGCTGGGTAGTTCACCGCTAGCTTCACATACATAGGCTATATGAACACGTTGAGATTGCCCTTTCAACTGCATTGTCGTGAGAGGCTCCGCTAAGTTCATATTCGTGCGTATGCATCGTCTTACCACCCAGATGTCGACAGATAGGAACTCGATAGACAGATAGAGCTGCATCTTCTCCTCTTGAGCTTTACTAGCACGAAATATGTATAAGTTTTGAATTGAAATTTTGTGCCACAAGAACGAAACGCAGAATTCGCACAATACACACGTATATGAAAGCGACATTTCATCACGGAATCAAGACATCTCGAACGACTTGCCTTTATCAGCAAATTTTTATCGAAAATGACAGCATTTTTACTGAAAATGACAGCATAATAACGACCATGTCGACTATGTATTCACCAACTTCTGTGTAAATCGTTCGATGAATCTTAGAAGTTCTGGGCTTCGCACTAAAGGGTCAGATTTGCAGTATTAACTAGGAGTTCAAATCCAAAATATAAATCTAACAGGTTTCAAAGGAAAACAGATACTGGTGTTGGTCATAAAATGTTCAAGCTGATGAGGTGGTAGAAAAAAATAGAGATCACAAAAATGTTGCCGTTTTCTCATTTTTCAAAAAATATCATCACGATTTCACAAACGCGACTTTGCCATACTATATTAAGAGTGAATGTCTACACTCATTGGTTTTGTCTACACTCATTGGTTTAAGATGAACTTGAGAGAAAAGAAAATGCAATGAGCCGTTTCTATCTGAATTCCAATTGCATATCTATCAGTCATGAATAAGGGCGTCCACTGTTAAACTGCATGAACTGAAGATAAACAATGTTCAACAACATTTCTGCAGAATGTGTATTTAATCGTCTTTAACAACTGAGCACACTTTAAAAGTATGAAACGGATTTACACAGGATCTGCTTTGCTCTTTAAATCAGAAACATCTGACATCCTGCATATCCGGCTCTCACTAGATTTAAAATTGTCCAATTCAGTGCATCGCTATTCACCACAACGAATGCAATAAACAACTCGATCAGACTAAAACAATCTCATCAAAAAATTCCATAGCAGCCATAGACGCTGCGCTTCGTCCCAAAAAGGACTCATCAGTATGACCCCGAATAGTCCTAACTAGTTTGTGACAACTAGAACAGGTCAATCTGAGCTTGCCTGGACTACACACCCGTTGATCAGAGCTTGGTAATCCTGACTTTGTCGTGCGGCTGATAATCATAATGATTGCAGAGTACCAGCTCACTTAAACTTGAACAATTTAAGCACTACATTCCTTAGCAGCCGTAGAGACACTGTGTTTCACCCTACAATAGTTCGTCAGTACGGCACAAACTAGCTTGTGAAATCCACAATGGCCGGGGAAGCTGACGGACTGCAGCATAATATTTCTCCTTGTATTTACCCTGGCTTCGACGAGCGTTTGATATTTCTACAGTCATGACAGAAAAGCAGTTTGAGAAACAGTGAAATACATGTAAGTGTTGTAATTTCCCGAACTTCTCTGTTGCGATGACCGGTCGAAGTAGCCTACCTACCGGAACCTACCCACCTACCGGACCTTCTACGCGGATGCACTTTAAGGGAGCGATCTTAGCGCATGAAAAATCATGAGAGGAAGCACTTGTACCAAGTCTACACGTTAAGTTAACTTGTTCATTGACTGGGGCATGATGAAGAGTATTATAAATCAGCAAATGATTGAATGATACCCGTATTATAGATCAGTATTAATCATGTTTTCCAGCATTTGCGCAGAATTTAGAAGCTCTTCTTGCATTTTGCGGATTTGTGTTGTGACCCTGCTCGTCAGGTGTGATAAAATCATCAGTTTATGCAAAGCAAAGTAAAATAAAGAATTATGCAAAATTTTACATAATACTTGTCCTAAAAAGTGGTCTACGTGGCACAGTGGTTAAGTGCGTGGCCTAGCGATCTTCCGGTCCAGAGGTCGAGCCCCGAGAGTGTCATTGGAAGTCGTCAGGAAGGGCATCCGGATTATTAGATTCTGATTATGTCAGCACCGTCGAAGCCCCCAGCATGGGTGATTAGTGGCGCTAAACCATCATTCATCACTTGTCCTAAAACAATTTTGCTGTTTTTGGCAGATGCCATTTCAAATTCGAGGACGATGAATTTCCATAAAGATCTAGACAAATGTATATTAAAATTTCATCACAAACATGAATATCCAAAATGATTTATGGTGACTGTCGTCGGTATAATGCTTGTCACAATACTTGACACATGTTAACAAATCTCCAGTCCAGCTTGTCCACAGCCATGAAAAAATTAATCGCATATGAATGTGGATACGATATTCAATTCCGTCAGTAACCATGAAACATTTGTCAAATAATTTGCCATGTCAACAAGACCATGTACATATTAAATGAACCAGCAGTGTACGGAATCATAGACGTAACAACAATTAGATGTAAACAAAACGATTGGCTTCGTTGAGTTCAATTAGTATGCAGTATCTGCAAGTTCTCTGATCGTTTTCAGAAATGAGAAATTTGTCATTTTGAATGATGGAGCTGATTACTTTATCTATGGATGTTCGAATATTTTACTTTGACGGCTTTCTCTATGAACAAGAAAAAGGAAATTATTCCTTCATGGAATTTCCGTTGCGCAAATCATACGAAGGAAGCGTTAAACGGAAATATTTGAACTAAATTTTGAACTTATTTCGTTTGTTAATGTTTATTTTGACTCAAATTTGTGCTATGAAACAAAAATTGCAACAATTATTATTTACATAATACAGCGAAACCGGAAAATATATGCTAGATAGAGAATTCCCGACTAAAACATTTTAAAATGTCGATGTGCATGTGCCAACGGCATAAAGTTCAATGAACATCCTCTTCCAAAGAAGCGCAGGTTCCAACAATTGATTCAATATTGAACAAGTCATTTCTGAGTACCGTTAACATTAGGTCGCTCTGTTCTTCGGATGGTTCAGCTTCGAAATCATCTTCCTAAGAACACTTCCCGAAACCGATGCAGTTTCGATATTTTCAAGAGGCGCATGAACATGTTTCCGATGAAGACAACTGAATAAGCCTCTAAGATCCAATATTTAACTTCTGCTTATTCAACGTAATCTAATTTACGATTTTATTTTCACGAGTATTGAGTAAACCATTGAATAACCCTTAACTTCATTCATAGTCATTTGCTGTGCTGGGGATGAACCGACAGCACTATCAACAGAGAAATTCTGCTAGAATGAGTTACACATCCCTCGACTATAAATCTAAATGCGTGCTTCAGTATAAAAATAGGTCAGTGAAAGGCAAACAATTTTGGTATCGGTGATGTCATCAATTAACTTAGATATTCACTCACATAGAATACTCTTGGAAGTGATCCCTTTCTCTGTGACGGAGACGGCCATTTTCTGTAGACTTGTGGGCATGATGTATCCCTGTCTCAACACGCTTGGTCGTAGAACAGGTCGATCTAGAGAGGAGAAGTCTTTGCTAGTCGTGTTGGCTGCACTAGGATCGTACAACTCTAATACTGAAGATTCAAATCGGCGAGACTTCTGATTCCAATACGAATACTGAAAAAGAGAAAATGCTGTCACAGGATTACTGGAAGATTTCATTCGATTTAAGGAATGAAACACAACTAGATGAGTACCTGTTATTGACTGACTGTCTGTAGTATTGTGTTTGTTATCAATTAATCAGTAGCGGGAGCAGGAGTAGTGGTTTCGATATGTGTTATATCAATGTGGAATTTCTTCAATCAATTAATGATGAATAATCGAAGAAATAATGAATTTCATATAGTATAAGTCGTAGTATGAACAAGTAGATTCAAAAGAAGTAGTAATATCACATTCCATGAGTAACCCACGTTATGGCATGTAGCAATGGTTCAATTGACGTTTACTTTCATTTTCCTTTTATGTAATCCACTTTTCCATTGTACATTTTCCTTTTACTATCGGTTATATATTGCTTTGAAATCAATCATAGTCATCCCACACCCCCATTACTAGTGCGTGTTCGGTACATGAAGCGTGTGTGCTGGAAATATTGTTTGGAATAAGCGAAAAAGTGTTAGTACAAGTGGGGTTTTGTTTGCCATTTTTACCCATTAATGGACAAAAAAACTGATCAATTTTAATTCGTTGCCATGAGAAGCTACATTGAGCTCTTTCAAGAACTGGTCAAATCAATAGTCACACCTGTATTGAATCTGTGAACCTACAGATTGGAGAACATATTCAATCCTCACAGCACTCCTTCTATTGACTGCTCAAATGACTAAGAATTGTATTCTGCTACAAAAGAGTGTTAGGAATTAGGATGCTTTTCATCATCGCATGAGAATGTTCCAACACATGTCAATAAAGTCTCAGTTCGGATTCGAAGTTGAATACAAGGCAACTACCATAGCAGCTGTTCACATTTGCCTGATTTTCTCAACGATACAAATGGTTGAGTATCAACCTATTCATTGCTAAAGTAATCTTTTGTCAGAATGATAAATAATCAGCGTGAGTCCGTGATCAAATTAATTCATATCTTTGTCTTGACTTTTCGTTCAACAATTACGCAGTGAAGAAAAGCACTTAAATTGTTTACTAATCGCCCAGCAGCTGATAATCACATTCATATTTTGCTCTAACTCAGCGAAATCTCTTTTTTGTAAATCTCTAGCTACGAAATCTCAGCGTGTATCATGGCATCAATATCCACGAAATGCTCAATTAGTCACGTAAAATGCTCAAATTACTTGTCACTTAATAGCAAATTCTGAAAGTTCGTTAAAATCTTGCTACTAACTATTTTCACTAACTAATGCTATCGAATTATCTCTTCAACACATTTACTGTCGTATTTAGGCGATACTACATCGTGATCACCGACTGTTTAAAGCGGTTCTCTCTGTGGGAGACAGATGTATTACACATCAACAAAATGTCAGTCAGATAGTCAGAGACAAGACAATGCACCATTAAGCTTGTGAAAAGTCATGGTACTCAGCAACTTAACAAATTCTTGGAGGGGTTGATTACAAAATGCATTTCTTGTGGAACAGTGGAGCTGAGAAGACGAAATATAATAACAATTTCATGGCTTTTATCACAATCGGTCTAATGCAAGCGCACCTAAATAAATATACATAATGGAACCCTATATAAAACAACATAAGCACACTTGAAGTCTATACAACTACCAATATTCTAACCTTAACTGTCTGATATTTGAATAAGAAACCAGTCCGCTAACAAATAAGGCTTCGATGCTGGACGGAGCTATTCCAATCCTCTCCATGTGCTGAGAAGCATGTAGAAGAATCGAACTGACCACAGAAACTTGTACATTCACTAACGAGTAATAACTGACAATCATTCTCCATCTGACGCCAAGTGACTTCCTTTAGTTCTTCGTTATGATAGAAAACTCTCCTCCATTCAGTGCGCACCCACACTTTTTCACGAGCACAAACCTGGCAAACATAGCATCATATTCGCTACAAACGTGTCCGAAGTGTGTAGGACCAGAAATAATGTTATTGTAGCAAAACTTTGACCTGTTATCTGACTACAATCTTCAGAGAGGAATGCGACATTGCTTCTGGAAGGAATCAAAGCTAGAAGGTACTTTCCACCCTTCCATTTGTACTCGTATAATTCAACCGTTTGTCACACCAACTTTTCAGTTTTCACTACATGTAACCCTTAATTTGAAAATCTGACATTTTCGCAACACATATACGTTTCCTTTCTGTCTTATGGCAATATAAATGCAAAATAGTCTTCAAAAGCGATTAGAAAGGATGATTATCGTTCAACTGTCCCCAGAAAATGCTTGACTGGTACTCAACCTGACAATGTCAGGCTCTAAATCTGTCTTTAGATACTACAAAATCATTCATAAAATTACTTACTACGACCCAATTCTCTGATTGGACGATGTGGAGAGGCTGTCCTGCTTTCGCGTGGTGGACTGCATACACGATGGCCCCAGCCACTGTGTCGATCAAGTAGATTGTAATCGAATCTAAAACAAGTTGTTGGTCATTAACTTCACCAAAGATCTGTGAAAGTCTTCGACTTACTTTTCTGACTTGTAGGATCATAATGTTCAACAGCAGCGGCGATAAGATTTGGGTTGAGATATTTGTACAGAACACTACGATCTCCAAGGATTCTGCCCACGGAATGAACATGTTCTGCAATATAAACCCAAAATAAGACTACTCCATACAAAATGCGAGACAAACCAATCTCATACACTGTGATGGGTTCCAGATGCGGAACTTGTGAAAACTGCCAGCACGTTATTTGAGATCATGCAATGCCGATGACACTAGACAAAACTGTTCAATTCATGGAAAACACCTGAAATTCATGCAATGATGTGCAACATATAGCAGATGGCTTTAAAGTGTCGTCGAGATAGATCGCAATGAATTCCTATTTCATAGTGAAAAGATTGAAAAGCGTAGGTTTGATATCAGTATTTTCTATCAACAGTGTAAAAATTCTGCAATAAAAGTAATTCTAATTCACATATGAATAATGTTTCTATCCTCTCTGACGATTCCTTCAGTCGACAATAAATGCACCAGATTTTTGGATCCAAATGAATTTTGATACAAAATTGCACTTATGTAAGCAGAGATTAATCATTTACATGAAATTACAGAATTTCAAATCAGCTAATTGACTCGATTAACTTGATTTACTCAGTTTTTCTGATACCATAAATCAGTTTATTTCAGATTAAATATTCGTCGATAGACAACAATGGTCTGTCGAAATTATATTGAATATTTTAAGAGAATGACAACTATTTTATATTTTAACAGCCAACAGCCCTAGCCCTACTACTCTGACAACTAATTAGCTGATCCAGGATAATAATTCTGATCCAGGAATCGAACCGAATTCCGCGGTGCAGACCAGCTCGTGCTTTCTTCACTAGGTCAAATCGACAGTGCAGACGGAATGCAACTGACGGTGTTCACTTGTGAGCTGGCAGAAGCATGTTGTGTCAAGTTGTGTCAATTAAATCTAAAATTAAATATAGCTCTTCTTTTTATTTATAAAACCTTCATGTATGCTTGTTATACATATATGTAACTGAAGTGATTATACTGATTGAATGATGCATGAACTAGGCGTTGACATCCAACCAAATGTAAAACATTGCCACATTAGGTAAATGCCTGTACTTTAAAAAGCCACTTCATGAAAGTCAGCATCATTGTCAAGTAGATGAGCGAGCATTGATCAACAGGGAAAGCGATAGCATTCAAATATATATATATATATATATATATATATTCAAATATAAAGCGACGAATGATTGCTCTGTTGTAGCCGAAACGAAAGCTAGCAAGACCGCAGCACTACAATTGCCGGATTGACTGAATTTTAAGAATTTTAGTTCATCAGCGAAAGCACGAATGTTGGGTGATTGGGTGTTGTCACAAATATACATGCATACTATCAGTTTGGTGATGACAAGGAGAATGGCAAGCATCAGAGAAAGGTTTTTTGAAGGCTGTGGATAAGATGAAAGTGGATGATCAAAGACCAGCAGGTCGACCAAAGAAAGTGTGGAGATATTGTGTTAATAAAGATCTTAATGAACCAAATGAAAGCAAATGAATCACTTGCGGAAAATATATAGGAGTGGAGGAAAGCTGTAAGGAAAAATGTGAACGTTAGATGAAAAAGTAAAAATATCAAAATAACGGGAGTATAGTGGAAGTAGTGTTCTTTCTTCTTTTTCTTCCTCGTTTTACGCTTCTTCTTCCCAGTACGGACTTCTTGGATGCAGGCTTGAAGTCCTTTTAGGTCTTCCTAGTAGTCGGCGATCATTTTTCCAATCCTCTAAACGCACCGGTGATGACAACAGCGTGTGAATAGTTATCGCACTCTGTTCCAGTTAAGTGGAATATTCATCTTGACTACCTCGTGTCGTCGATGCTTGGCATTTGATCCATTGTTGACTGAGGAAGCAGCACGGCCTGCGACAAGTTGCTTAAAAAATTACACAGCTTTGGCAGTTTGGTAGTTTTTTTTACTGGCAATTGCAATCAGGAATTCAAATGACTTTGTCAGATACAACTAAACTTCGATTGACAATTTATCACTTCAACATAAAACACTAGTCAGTAAATAAGGAATGATGTCTTCTACTTTAAACATTTGTCAATTACCCAATTAAATATCTAAGTCTTAAGCCGTTGCTCTGGAAATAAAAATACAGAGTTGTAACAAGAAAAAAAACTTACTTTAAGTTTGCATTTTCAATAGAAATCTGCCAACCAAACTCAGATAGGATCAAAAAAGTGTAATATTTCAGAAAGCATGCAGGCCCAAAGAGAAAAGAACAAATACAATCTGTGATATACTTCCACTGTTGGCGCATTTATCTATAAAGTAGGCTGTGTGTAAAGTAGTGGCTAGACAAACGCATTATCATAATTAGTGAAACTGTCCTTGCGAATCATTAGGACACGAGAATTCCTACGTCAATGCTACGATATGTTTAAGTTTTCATGAGTGAGTTTCCACCGTAGTCATGATATGAGAACGGACGCAAAGAAAATTCGTTGACCTGTGCTAAAATACATATCAAATCTGCAACAAATGAAAACTTGATTTCTATGTGCGCATAATTGTCATGCCAATGTAACCGCTGTGATTGTGACATTAATTATTGAAAAGTAGAAGGACTCAAGCATTACCCCATTACGAAATCTACATAAATTTGACTCTATAAAGAAGATATTTATCAATTTGGTTAGAAAACATTTGTGTGAAAATTTTAAAATCAAGGACAATTCAACAAAGAAATTGCCGGAGTCCTTTAGCTTCACAAAAAATGACTGAAATGACTAGGTCATTACTTGGAAAGTCACTGATTCGCATAAATTACCGTTTTGATGACGCGTAGCCAATGTTATGACACGTTGCTGCTTTTCTCGCGATGCCAAGTTGATGTTCCATACAGGGGCAGCCCATAGAGAGGAGAACATTGGATCCTCCTGAACTCGGTAGCCCTGCAGACGTCCAGTCAGTCGGTCCAACGTGTACAGATAGACAGGATGCCTACTGCAGTTGAGACGATATGTGGATGGGTGAATGTGAACCTGAGAAGATCGATGATTGAAATCAATAGTAAATCAATTATGAAATAAAAGTCATGCAATTCCAATGCTAATACAACAACGAGAACAACACGTTGAGAACTTAAAATTTGATCCATGCTACCGGTAGACACATTACATGAACGCGATTATCAACTAATGGACATGTAAAGATGTGTTATTATATTGATTTTCATAATTCCATCTTTTTAAAAGCAACGTCCGGTCGACATTGTGTAGTGTTTTTGTCGTTATTCAATAGCAATAAAGCTTCATCAAGGTGATAAGCTGAATGAGTCACTTGCATTCTAGAAATTTAATTCAATCGGCAGGATATTAAAAGCCTCCAGAAAACTATGTCGATTTTATTGGAACCTATGATATATTTTCTCACTATCGATTACTAAATATAAAGTATATATGAAGATTATAAATCGCGATTTCACGTCATATCATTAAAACCACCATGGTTAATGAGCGTTTAGCTGGATATTACCGTAAAATTCCTATATATTCGCCATTCGGACAGAATAAAATAATTTTGTTTAGACGATTTTTGTTTGTCCGATGTCTGCAGATTTCGACGAGGATAAGCTCGAGTGTGATGGAGAAGTCGATGAAGTTTCGATCATAGAGTAGGCATAATAGGTAGAGGTAATAGGTAATAGGTAGTAATAGGTAGGTTTCATTAAATGAACTCTTGTTGTTACATAGTATCACATGAGAGATGTGCAATTCTTCACTGTTTTCGAGAAATGGAACTATGGAAATGACTTATCATGATAGCAATACAGATGAAAAGCATTTAAAAAATCCTTCGAGGCCCTGATTACCTTGGAGCAAGGTGACCACTCTAGAAAAAACAAAAAGACCTGGCTTATAAGTATAGCATGTATTGTCAGTCCACATATTTGATATTTCATTGTAGATTCACGAATTCATGCACCTTAAATTGGAAATTGTGACGCGAATTTTGTTGTGAAGGAAATCACACGAAGTTCAATTTTCTTGATATTCAAACTGAGCGCTCATGAATGACCGGCACACATGCGTGCGCATATAAAATAGCCACTGCAACAAATGACACGCTCAACTGAACATCATCCTTTCGACCTAGGGAAGTGTAAGGTATCAGGAGCAAGTCCACAACTAAAATCCTTGGCCATAAATTCCAACAGCTAGAAGTTACATGACAGTAGCCTGAATTAAAAAGCCTAGATAAAATATATTAAACTCCGACAATATCGAAAGAGCACGGGATCTGTAAAACCAGAAGAGAATCTCATAAACAATTCGCAATCGAGTTCTCCATACCAATCCAATAAAAATACGTGATCTATAAAACTATAAAAGAACCTCAAACAATCCGCAACCGATACAACTCATTAACAATCCTATAAATATACGTGATCTATAAAACCATAAAAGAACCTCAAAACAATCCGCAATCGATAGAACTCCATAACAATCCCATAAAAGTGCGCTATCTATAGAACTCTTGAAATAATCTCTGAAGAACACGAAATGTCTCAAGCGCTTCAACATCTTTCAATCCTTCAAAAAAAAGAATGTTATCTTTTGAACATTTTGTCGATCACGGAGTTCGAAATCGCATTGTCACTTTCCTTCTGAGTGTCAAGCAGTTGTCTTCGTTTTGCCTTCAGTTCCTCCAAATCGTGCCCTGCTTTCTCCATTTCTTGATCAATTTCTAGGACAGCTCGTTTAGCTTGTGTCGGAGTCTGCCTCACAAAAACTCCGGCTTGACGTCTTAGCACAGAGGCTGACTTCGTCCTCGCTTCGTTCGAGGATCTCTTGCTGTCTTCGAATTTCTTGTAGGTCGACCTCGCGCGACGAATAAATTCTGGACATAATGTGTAGGTCTCAAAAATATCTCGATTGAAATAATCGAGAATTCTGCGCACGGAGTTGTACGTTTCCGGGGACATGTTCGCCTTGTAATCATCCTCTGCGTGCTTCATTCGAGAGAAACCTCCTTCAACGACCATGTTTTGAGGACAAGATAACATGACGCATTTAATATCCCATCATAAATCATGAAAACAACTATAGCATGTACTCGTACAAGCATCATTCGAATACAGGCTTGCTGTTCATGGGAATGATATTTCAGAAAAAATGATGCACTAGACAGCCTGACTACCAAACTGATTGACATATTTCCACTCACTTATAGATAAAAACTAGACTTATAAAAAATGAATAAAAACAGGTTTGTCCTAAAAAAGACCAAAACAGACTGGGCTGTTTAAAAAAACGGGTGGTCACCCTGTCTTGGAGAGGCAAAACTTCGATCACAGTTCATGCATAACAGTGGCTAAAAATGATATTGCACCAAGATGATATTTTCTGCTGAAAGAAATCATAACTTGAACATTAGTATATAAATTGGTAGTAGGTAAGTAACATGCGTAAGTAACAGATCCTCAAAAAGATTTATATCCTTGATTTCCCTTTTATTTTGGATGAAGATACTGAATACATTAACTAATAGAAATCAAAAAATCGAAGACGTTTTAATGAACAGATCTATGATATACTGTCGAGTAAAATATTTTCTAAAATCATGAGTTCATCGTCTGTTCTAATTCTCTTCGCCGACTCGTAGCAGCCTGGAGTATTGCCGATGCTCGAGCTTCCTCCTCTCGTATTTCTACCAGGGCTTCGGCGGTCCTTCTTCGTTTCTCATCTTGTATTTTTTCCTTAATGTCACCCTTCTCCTTTTCAAGGGCAAATTGGTATCTTGTTCGTGCACCACGACAAGCCTGAAACGATAGGCATAACTTCATTATTATTATTCCTATTATTAGCTACTGAATTCGTAGATTAAATTATGCTATTTTGAAACTATATCGTGACATCATATCTTACCTTAATCAGGTCTTGGGTCACTATACTAGAGACTTCTTCCACCTTATGCACAGCATCATAGATTCTTCTTTTGGCAACCATCGTCTCCTCTCTCAAGTTTTCCACCAACTGACTTTTCTGAATGCTGAATCCGCTTTCAACCTGTAATGGATTAAGATGTCGAAAATAATGGTAACGCAAATTTTGAACAAAAGACTATATGTACATTTATGAAGAAGCTGCGTCACATTTCAGATTTTGTGAGCTCATATTCATCAATGCATTTCGCTCATTACTCCATAAAACAGCGATAACAATATTTTACAACTTACCGTTGCATTTCCGTGAGAGAGGGTTAAAATTTTTCTCACGACCAACCAAAGATCTCTGTAATTATCATTGTTTCCCAAAATTTTCCAATAGTAATCGTCCAAACGAGTAGTGGAGTCATCAAAAGCAAGTAGCTCATTCCTTTCTCTTGAGAGCAAACGATCAAATTGCACCAAGGCATTATCGCCAACAGCGGGATCGATGAGACTTTTCTTTGCCAACAAAAGGACCATTTTTCGGAACTTGTTTTTTGATGATTCAAAATCATCAACCATAAACGATGGATTCAAAGACCGTGCCTGAAAGAAAATTGTCCAAGTATAGCATGCTATCTATCACATGTAAGACTTCTACCTACCAATTGAACCGCTGGAAACTGAATAGGAGATCTCTCTGCCAACTTTTCGCTCATAGCCTTGAGGAACGATCGACAATCCGAATAGAATTGAGTACGGATAATCTCAAAATTTCGAGGTTCTTTCTTCTTTAATTTCTCCAGTTCAATCTGAGCTTGGATTCCTACGTCGGGTGTAGCTGCACAATCATCGATAGTTGAAGACTTAATTGACGCAGTCAATTTTTTAGCACTGCTTGCTGCCTCAAGTACGTCAGGTTTCAGATACCTAAAATGAGATAGAAGTTCTCACGAATTCGCTGTTAAACTAGCTTATAGGTCTTCTTATTTGAAAACTGTAACCATTATTTAACAACTTTTTATCTTTAGCAACTACAATGTCTGTCATCCCGCTACAACTACAATCCTTTCATATTTGGAAACAAATATAATCATTCAATAATCATCATCTCACCTTCGAGCTGTAGATGCTTGAATCTCGGCAAGTGCATCGAACAAAAAAGGCATCATGGGAGTTGCTGCTTGAAATTTTTTCAAGAAAGGTAATACTAGGCTCGAAGCCGAAATGAAGACATTTTTGCTTTCAAAAGGAGTCTTCCAATGCATGTTCAAGAAACCGGAAAGAAGAAACTTTTGGCTTTGGCTTAATTTCCTTACAGTATGCTTTTAGATTCGGAAAGACATCCAAAAAACGCTTGGCAACTGAGGCATTTTCGCACCATCTCACTGAACAATGCTTCAAAGGGAAAATATCAGACAAAGTCAACGAGGAGAAATCACCTCTATGCGCAGGACTATCCTTAAATAGATAGTATGCGGATGAAAACACTTGGTTAAGATTCCAACCTGTCTTGGAATGCCCGGCGGCTATTGCACCGTGCACAACGTGGAGACCACATGATCCTATGTTCAGTAACTCAGGAAACTCATCTATTTCGCGCTTCTTTGCCAACTCTCTTAAGAAAGCCCAGTTTACGTTAGGACCGTCCATTGACACTGCTAACAAATTCCTCAAACCAACTTTATCCAGAGCAAAACTAAAAGCGTCAAGCAAATCAGTAGCTTTCGTGTGTGTCAGAAAAGCTGACCCAAAATACTTCGTCACGACTTGATGCGATGATTCATCCCAAGACCTCACGATGATATCCATTAGATCTCTGACTTATTTTGTTCAACGATTCGTCAAACATGACAACGTATTCAGGCGCATTCGCAACAGTTCTGGTTAACCTCTCCTGGAGAAACGGTCCCACTCCGAAACAAAGTAAATACCCATACTTAGTTCTCCCAAGTGAGAGCTTTTTTGCTAATTCAGAGTCATTCAAGGCACTAGGAAGTAAACGAATAAACCCTTCAGTAGCTCTAGCAGACATATGGTGCACTATGGAACCTATAAGAAGAATCAATTCAGATTTAAGTGAAGAATCATTTTCTACAAAATTTGATACGGAAACTTCGTTCGAATGAGTTTTCGAGGAAGATGGCATCAACTCAACATCCTGTGCAACGAAAGATAGGACCGAGGAGCACTTCTTCTGGGATTTTATGAGCGACATGTGTTTGATACCCTGGAAAGAAAAGTACGAATAGTCGACCACAATTCAAGTGATGATGCATAATTTAAAACTTGTACCTTAGCATGTTCAGCCAAGCGCGATTTACCACTATTTTCCATAGAAAATATGGCATCGCATATATTGCACTTTGCGCTGGACTTACAGCCTGGTACGGCCGAAGCCCATGAGAAGGTGGTCTCCCACGATTTGTGGTACATATTCTTTCTACGCATTGATTTCACTGGAAAAGTTAGAAAATGTTTCATATCATCAGTATATATGAAGTATTTTTAAGGCAGCTCTAACTTGAATAGTCTAAGTCAAGTCTCCTTCAGTATCCAAGTATTCTTTAGTATACGTAATCCATAGATAGGCCTACATGTACATGCAAACTTGTCTTCTACTATTTCATATAAATCATTCGTCCGCCTTTTAGATGTCAGTTGATTTTAATTCGGATACTTTTGTTTTCCAAAAGTTCATCTGTCTAAACTAATCTTTTGAGGTGTTTGGCCATACCTGGTGTGATGTTATAAATAAATTGACATTTGCGTAATCGCTATTTTCCAGGTATCAAATTGAAAACAAATTTTTCCTCTTTAAAGATACTCGAAACGTCGGACGAAATATTTTGTTTTTAATTTGATACCTGGAAAATGGCGATTACCCAAATATAAATTTATTCATATCTGTCTAAACATCTGACCTAAAAGTAGGCCAACACATTATTAAGAAAAATAACATTTTTTGGAATTGGTGGGTCAAAATTAGTGAAAACCTACACGTTTTTTAAAGGTCTTCTATCGCTTAACTAAACTTACATTAAGAGTGATTATATCATGTGAAGGAAATTTCTAGCTGTGTCATAACATGAGAAAGTCATTATCGTGTGACGACAAGCCGAAGAGCGCTTGTACTCCTGATTACTGATAACTTCTTAAAGTTTGCATCAGCGTACAATTTGAAAAAAATGCAAATTTGATGCAAATCAGAAGATTTTGAAGTTAACATTTTTAGCGCTATCTTATCATTCATCATTAGCATTGCCTGCTCCTCGATATCTTCAGATATTTTCCATAAACCATGATGAGGTTGTGCTGTGCACCTCTATGATATCTTCTTAATTAGAGATAAACACATGTGTTTCAATGATATCGAGAAGAGAAGCGCTTCAGTGAAGTGACTGAAAACCTCATCGTAGACAAGCCAATAGTATTCAGCAAAACGGAATTTTCGATCTTGAGTTCCACTGATGTTATACATACTTTGTACACATATCTGTTGATATAAGCTATGGAGCAGTCTTACCTAATCTTGAGCGATTTTCAAAGACGATTTTAAAGGCTGATTTACTAAATCGAAAATGTGACGTGGCAAAACGGTTTGAAGTCTTAGTCTGCTTTTAGACATTCATTTCTATTCCTAAATCAAATATGCTATATTTTCAAGGTGGTGAGAGACTATCAAGCTACTGTTGCAAAGAGACTGGAGATGTCTATGATATTGGTCCACCTCAAATATGCTATGTATTAGGAGACCTCTTTAAACATGCTTATCATCAGGGATGTCTATTAACCATAGATAGCTCGGGATAAAAGACTCATTGAGTGTGGTGAAATGACTGTAGGCTGAAAATTTGCAATTTTGATGAAGGCTGTGATCATGATAATTTCTGAAAATTACTTGCTACTTTAAGTTGATATTGAATAGAATATGACAATGAGCTCTCAATACTTAACGTATGCTTTTATACTTGTATATAGAACTGTATATCATAAGAATACTCGCAAGTTAGATAAATTACATATTCCAATCTATGGTTCATAGACATCCCTGTCATCATTTACTTCAACAGTAACTCTGGTATCTGTTCGTATGACAATCCGTTAATGATATCCGATAAGTTGCCCACCCTTTGTACATGTAGCAATCACAAATTGAAAAACCAACTTACCGAAAATCTGAACGTGAAACAAAGGCGATGGCAGCGCCAACAATTGATAACTATCAGAAACATAGTCCAAAACACCGATTTTAACAAGTCAAAAAGACGAAACGAAAATCGGAAGAACGATTGCCAACGATCAAAACTGTAAATTAGGATAACGTAAGTGGCATCGGAAACTAAACATAGCAATAGCAATCAAAGAGAAGATTTTAATTGTAGTTTATGTTTCTTTATTACATTATATAAAAATGCTGTCACACATACATCAATAGTTGTATTACAATGTCGGGGGCCGATCCAGTTCATGGTAATCAGTATGATGTTGATTTGAATTCTCACTTTGATTATGCTTTATCCAAGGGCGACAAACTCTACACATCAAACGGCGCATTTCATCTCCGGCAATAACTCAGAGAAGAACTAACACTCACAATGAGACGACTTTCAACATTTAGATAGCTGAAATATCATATTTCGATTAAAAATAGCACAAAAATGTATAATCATAATTTAAAACGTTTGAGTATAACCTCGGTGTTTGCGGCTTCTCGAGACCAAAATTGCAGGTTTTCCAGGTCAAATAACAACATTTCAGGATTTTCCAGTGCGCAGACACTTTAAAGACTGTCGTAAAGACAACATTTTCGAACACACTTCATTTTTTTGAAGATCAAAAATAGGACAAACATGGGATAATTACTACTCCGGATAAAAATAGACAAGTATAATGAAAAAATCAAGTATATTCGAGTATATCCGAGTATATTTTGCCCAAAACAAGTATAATCGAGTATATACTCGAAAATAGAGTATGTGTGGACACCCTGTAACTTCGTTCGAAGTGACTATACTTTCAGGCTCCACAGATCCATCTGGAATGCTAGGAAAAAGCTGCTAACTAAATTTGCTAAGTTAATAAACTCGAAAATTAAGCTAGGAAGCAGAATAAGTTTTCAATTTTATGCATGATGAAGACTTATATCATTTTGCGGTTCATGAAGCTTCCGCGATAATCAACTTAATTTCCGCTTAATTAAGATTCGTATTAGCAAACTTGCATTCGCTTCGCTATCAAATGTTTAATGCTACTGAAATACATACATTTCAAGTACCAAATCGCTAGTATGCGAACACAGGAAAAATATGCAAATGCTTACTTTAAAGAGACTTAATTTACCTCAGAGACTTAATCTCCGTAAAAGCATTATCCTTTGAGAAAAAAAATTTTCTTGTGTTGACACCTGCTATATAACTACCCTATGGTTTCGATAGCCAAGAAATTGAGGACATGTAATGATCTCATGTGTGCTCAATGCGTTTTTTAAATTTATCTTAACTTTGCAGTGCCGAATGTGCTGCTGCAATTCTGTCATTGACATTGTGATTTTGCAGCACATGAATTATCATGTTGCAATTTACATTAAGTCTCTGAATAAAACTTCAAGCATTGAAGAATACTGTGGTACTACTGTAAGTAAACGACCAAAAGCACAAGACTTCTAAAAATTGTCAAAATGATAAATCTGTCCGAAAGCATAGGAACCAAAAAGCAAATGTTTTTGTTGAAATTTAGGGGTGAGCGAATATGTTGTTAATTTAAAAAACGCGCAAAATAACTGAAGCAAAACAACATTGTAATTTTGGGTTTGGTTAAAGAACGTAAATTGAGACATGTCGGTATAAACTATCATCGCGGTGTGAAATGAGTTTAGATGTGATCAGGAAATATAAATGAATATATGAAACTTGACCAACAGATATAATTAAAATTTAATTCAATGTTAATTAGCATTATCAATTATTATTATTATCATGTAGCCACATTATGCGGGTTCGATAAGACACTGAATCAAGGACAATACATTCAGTTGACTAAGGGCCGAGATCACACGAACGCATTTAGCTAACATTTAACGTGCTGCTAAATGGTAAAAACTACAATAAACTATGGAATCAAGCAAACTATCCCATATGGATCACTTAGTGACGAGTTGTGGGGGCGATCGAGTAGGATTTGTTGGAAAGAATGGCAACCAGTGATGGGGTTAGACAGTCGAGCCAAGAAATCAGTAGGCTATATGGATACCAGCAAAATTGTTGAGCAATTCAAAAGCGAACAGTTTTAGGTGTCATATACACCCAATACACACGCTAATTCACATTTTCTACCAATCCAATTTAACACATTTAATCGTGTTTCATTATATCCCAGTGATGTCGCATATTATAAAATTCATAATTTTTAAATGAATGAAACTTTTTCTAATCAGTTTAGTTTAGTGTAGTTGCACATTCGCAAGAGGTTAAATAGATCAATGCGCTCAAAAATATACACATTTGGGATATAGTTCATGCAGCTTCTAACCAGATAAACATCCAGCTCTATTAATCAAAATGAAAACGCGGTCATGGCTCATGCAACGAAAAAAACGAATATCTTTATAGATCTTGAAAACGTGAATACCGAACAGCCAATGTCTCAAAACGGAATAATGAATTTGACGAATGAAAACAGTGTTTCATTTAACGTACAGGAAACAAGAACTGGCTACCAACATGACGAAAACGTCAAATTCAACCAAAAGTTGAAGTTTGACACGACACAGAAAGGAAGCCTTTAATCTACCAGGCTTTATGAGCTTACTCTGACTTTCTTTCCTTGCTGAAGTTGAAATAAAATACGCTCTATTTAATGTTTGTTCAAACAACTGACAAAAGTACAGAAACAGTTGAAGAAAACACATGCATAACATTCATTAGGTGCTTCTTGGAAAACTATAAATCTTGACATTGACGATCGTAATTTAAAACGAGAAGCTGCAGCAAAATAGTAATGAATCCAATTTACCATAACAAGTAGCGGAATTTACAATGCAATTTAAGTCAGCATTAATAATAAAATTTGAACTAGCTCAGTAATGAACTAAGGTGCTGACCCTTAGACACATTCGAATCTAAGAAAGCTTCATCAGTGAATTAATCACAGAATGAGTTGAATGACGACATTCATTAACTCGATCAATAAATCTCACTTTCTCTGTAAACTGTCAAGCTTCAAATATCCTAAATTTGGAAAAACTGTTCAATTTTCAGCTAGAAGTGTCGCAATTTTGCATTGTAAAAATTCATTTGATTGACATGTATCCAATTGAGATTTCTATTCTATCGGATCAAAAATCCAGGCTTGATAAAATCAAATGTCTCTAATAGGATTCAACGTAGACATAAAATAATTGCGCATCGGTGACTGAAAAATTTGTATGAATGAAATTAAAACCATACATTACAAGTTGATAAATATCGATAGAAAACGATTAATCATAGATTGCACATTTGCCAATATTGCGCAAGTGTAAAGTATCGAAAGAATCATGACTGAATTCTATGTATATTATTTATATTTCGATGACGAAATAAATTTACGCTGAAGGATTTTGATGAAATGAAACTTTGATTTCAGTCGTATCTTCAATAGCACAATCCGTCGAATTCAAACTATCTAATATTTGCATGCAACTTATCATAAGCTGCATTGAAAACCAATAGTGTCATGTTTATCAAATCCATCAATCGCATTTTTCATTAAACTAAATGCCGTTATGAAACTTCATTCTCTCTGTTGGCAAAATAATGCGGTGCTCTTCTGAAGATTTTCTCAAATTTGGCGCCACGACAAAATTTTCGCGCCATGCCTATGAGCATGAATTACACGTTATACAGATTTACACATCAAAATACATTTCTACATAGTGTTCATGTAATCAAAAAAATAAATAAATAAATAAACAGATAAAAAATGCTAAGGAAGTGGTGTGGAAATTTCAGAGGCATTAAGCTTTTGAAACACTGATTGAAATTGTTTTTGAGAAAATATTGGACAGGAGGTTAAGAAAAGTGGTTAAAGTTGACGAAATACAATGTGGGCTCCAGACATGAAGAGGAACAATGTACCCTTTGTTCATTGCAAGACAAACACAAGAGAAAGCTGTAAAAGGAAATTGTACATGGTCTTTGTCGATCTAGAAAAGACACATGACCGAGTGCAAAGGGAGCTCGAGCAATAGTGTCTAAGGCAGAGATATATGACAGAGAAACTGAGTTCGCGTGGTCAAGCAAGAGTCTATACAGCACCAGTTACACAACGATTAGATGTGGAATAGGAGAGTCGCCGCCGTTTCAGAGTAGGTTACATCAGGGATCGGCTTTTCGTCCTTGGCTGTTTGTAGTCGCGATGGACACCATTTGAGCATCAAGCAGGAGAGGTCTACTAGACAAACTGGTGTACGCTGATGATTTGGGTATCACAGCCAGCTCAAAAGTAGAGCTGTAGACAAGTGCTATGATGACAAGTGCTCTAGAGGCAAAGGAGCTCAGAGTGAACGGCATGAAAACTGAGGTGCTGGTGTCAAGCAATGATCTGACTGATTTGACTGAAATGATCTGGAATGATTTGACTGAAAGGATTGATGCTAAGGATATTCACTACAAAGGTATCAGGTAAGCTGAGAGATTTTGCTATCTGGGATCTATCATTGAACTGCAAGGTTGTAGAGAGGAAGTTAGAAAATGGGTGAAATAGAGAGAAGTCAGTGGAGTCGCTTGTGACAAGAGGATGCTGAACAAGATCAAAGTGAAGGTGTAGAAGTGCACAGTCAGGCTGGTGCTGCAGGCTCGAGGTAGTGGCGATGAAAGACGCAAGCATTGTCGGAAAAACATTTTTTTTAAACATTATATTATCCAACAGCATTACGATGGTCGGCTACACGCGCGGAGCCGATGAGAGGAAAACATCTTGAGGAAAGTGAGATACTCCTGTGACCAGAGGAAGAAGAGGACGACTAAGGCTGATATTGGAGGATGCAATGTAAAGGGACACGAAGGCAGTCAGAGTTGAAGAGGACGAGTGGACCGACAGAGCGTGATGGAAGAGGTGCAAAGTGGCCGACCTGACATTAAGGTTGGAACAAGGTCGAATCGACGAAGAAGACACGCACTGTTAAAAAATCAGAAAAAGGAAATGTTAAAAAGAAATCAGTCGCATCTGATATGCAAATCCACTTTTGCACTCAAATGAAATTAAAGTGCACAACTTATTTGTTTCATGAATTACAAAACTATATTTGAACTATATTTACTGACATTTTGCAGGTTTCAGACCAAGAATCTTAAATTGAAGGATTAAATTCCAGAATGTTGACCATCTTCATTTGAGATTGAGGAACAACCATCTTTTAAGAAATTGTCGTGAAGTTGCATTAGAGAATCCTTCTCAGATTCCAGCTTCTTTTTGTCATGAACTGGCTTCAGTTCAGTGTTGCCAACGGCTCAAATGCAAAATAATTTACTTAACATCGAGAATCAATCGATATTCAAACAAATCATGACGGTAAATATATATGAGACTAATTTAAGCATTTTATTTTAACCTGTCTGATATAAGTCGGACTTTTATGATTCTACAGTAACACCAAAAATGATAGACTGTTCCTGAACATAACTTGAATCCAATTGTGAACATAAAAATTCATTCAATGAAAACTGAGAGCAAATTGATCTGAGTGGCAGGCGTAAACTTAAGCATCATGTATTCACATTAAAGGTATTCAATATTCACTGTGGAATTTAGAGCTGTCTCTATTCATAGGCTGCATTGCACGTATAAATCGAAAACATAACAATGCCAGAGATGTCTTGAATTCTTTAATCTCCTTCGCAAGCACACATTGTTCCAGATACTTTTTGCTGAACAAGCTATAAATATGTGTAGCTATGTAGCAAAAAATGTATATGTAACTATAAAACAAAACAAAAAACATCAGTTTCTCATGGTTCACAAAACCTGATTATGAAAGCGACATGATTGGCATTATAACAAAAACACATTTGCCAGGGCCCCCATTTTCCAGATTAAATATAATCGCGATTTATTGCCATACCGGTTTCAAATACCGTGGTATCCATCATCAGTGGCGATAATACAACAAACGGACAGGGTTATATACAATTTTGGACATGAAATCGATGAACACATTTAAAAAAGAGATCCGGACAGTCGCAAGGCAAGAGTACAAATTGAAATTGTATATCCATCAAGAGTCTTATAGCCCCATCGGGTACAAAACTAATGCTATACGCGAGCTCTTTATGAGATCACAAAAACTCACAAGTGACAACACCAAAAAAGAAAAAATGAAATCCAAAGTAAAAGAAATCTTTTTGTCAAATGGCTACAAATCATCATTTATAGATAAAGTATTTTCAACAACTAACATGAACCAAAGAAATAATGAAACAGAAGAAAAGAAGGACATATTTTGGAAATTACCATACATTGCATGTTCAGCCGCTGAAATTAAACAGTGTACTCACAAAATCAATAAAATTTTGAAAAACAGCAAAATTATAGTAGCCTTCAATACTTGGAAAAGTCAAAACTTTATCCGCAACAAAGATCCCATTAAGTTCGAAGAATCCTCCTCACTTGTGTACGAATACTTTTGTGAACGATGCCCCGATCGTTACATCGGAGAAACTCGACGACAATTGCAAAAAAGAATTCCAGTGCATATTACAGGGAAACCAGCATCAGAAATTGCTATGCATATCCATCCACCTAATGACAAAAACTTCAAAATATTAACAAAAACAGAACACACAAGAATAGCAGAATCACTCATCATAAAATCACGCCAAAACCTCATGAAAAATCAAACATCATCCGAACCTTTACATTAATTTTAGTTGGTGACCAATTCTATTTGCGTGGCTCATTCTATTTCCATGCCCACTGACAATTTCAATTTGTACTCTTGCCTTGCGACTGTCCGGATCTCTTTTTTAAATGTGTTCATCGATTTCATGTCCAAAATTGTATATAACCCTGTCCGTTTGTTGTATTATCGCCACTGATGATGGATACCACGGTATTTGAAACCGGTATGGCAATAAATCGCAACCATGCAAAATCTTTACGGCTTCTAGCTTGTAATAAATATAATCTATTTGTAATTATATTACAATATAATATTTAAAAGTGTGTATCGGTAGAAAAATACGCACCATTTTTACGCAAATCGTAAAATGAATACGCAGTGCGTATTTTACGCAGCAGTTGGCAACAATGCTTCAGTCCCTTATCCTGTCCTTTCATGAATTTCCATGAGTTTCTATATTCTTACGGCTTCATATATTTCGTAATCTTTGTCTGAATAAACCCTGTGTCATCATTAATTCAAGTTTGCGGAGCCAGGGTAACCAAAGGTCTTCGGTACCGAAGACCTTTGGTTACCCTGGCTCCGCAAACTTGAATTCGTAATCTTTGGACATCAAATGAATTTCATTCATTTATTCAAGTGGGAGTTCTCATTGATGAATTCTTTCTTTGTTCTTGCTTGAAGCATTTCAAGAATTCAACCTATTGGTTACGTTCAATTTATCAGGTGCAGCAATTTTCATTTTCTGAAGTCTTTCTTCATGTGATAATTTACCAATAGTAGCCATATCCAGTAGATGTGCTGTGATGGGAAAGTTGGCTGGCGACTAGCGTACAATTTCCAGTAGCCACATAAGCTTTTGTGGCAGCTAAAGCTTTGACTGTGAGGTCCGATAAGCAGGCTCTCCTCTTTGAGATGATATCGAGAACGCCGAGAGCATCTCGACTTCCGAGATTTGTTGAAGATGTCATTTCAGTGGATGTCATTCATGGAAGTTTACAACACAACTTCCGAACCTTCACATTTCCTGCTGCTATTAATATACAGAAAAGCATCCTGTTGTGTTGACTTCAAGCACTGCACTAAGGTCAGTTTTAATTAATTTCTTTCCAAAAACATGACGTTCAACTTTATAATATTAAATAAAATTGAATTTTCGAGAAAATAGTTCGCATCAGTTAGATAAAAATACAAAACATTATTTCATAAAGCCCTCAGATTTCAGGCCAGAAATGCTGGAATTTGCGCCCCAGTAGGTACACTGAAAAGAGTCTAAGATCTCCACTTTATGAAGTGGACGATTGATAAAATGCAATCGTGATGAAGAGCTAAAGCAATCATTTTTATAATCGTCTTCAAAACATGATCTAAAATTTATAAAAGGACAAAATTATGCAAAAAAACATGACGTCATAAAAATTTCCTTAGCCTTCAATTGAATGTCTTACCTTTGAATGACGGTCAAGAAGCAGGATTGGGCGGAGGAAGTCTTCATCAACAAATGGCAGCATGTTGGCTTGCAGGACTTCATAAGAAAGCATTTCAACAGGAGATCCGGACCCAGATAAAGGCATCCCAGTGATTGGATTGAAGGAGAAGATCATAGGACGTGCAGATACTTTATGCCGTACCAAGACGGTGACTTGAGGTTGAAGGGGGAAATGAGCAGTTGTTCGCTGAACGAATAGCGGCATCCGCTGATCAGCACCTTGTCCAAAAGCAGCGGCATTCGGAATCCAATACTTCCAAACAGCATGTCCATCCCTGCTATCCAAACCGAACAACTACAAGAGCAGAATTTCATATCATTAATACTTACTATTAAGATTTCGCTCATGACATTATAGAAGTAAACACAAAAAAGTGGCTTTTGTAACACAAACAGTCAAAATCTGCAAGATTACCAACTGTATTACATGGAAAAATTATCTTATATAATCGATCTTTCTTGTACGTTGGCAATGTACATGTACACATGTTGCTATTATACACCACCGGTACTACAATGCCGTATTGTAATGCACTGCCGTGATGCTGCTGAATTATCAGCTCAATTTGAAATTATATAAATTATGTTATTGCAGTTTATTGTTTAATTAACACGAGTAAATTCACAATAAAGGTATAGAAGGAATAAAAAATAATTGGTAATTCTCACGCCTGAAATGCCAATCGTATCGCCATGATCGTCCAGGACACTGATAACGCCTTAAGGGTGGAGATGAGACTGTTAGTCCATGAATGAGTATTTCGGCAACCCTCAACAATTGCGGGTTAGTAGCGCATGGTGACTACCGCCAGCGGTGACACTTAACTAGTCGGATAGATTGGAACCCTGAACCGAGTAATCCTCGCTGATGACGTCAGCTATGATAACGTGACAATACGGGACGGCAGCCATACACAGCGCCGGCTGCAGCACTGAGGTCTCAGCCGTCTCAGTGAAGTCGCGCTTCATCTGAACATTTTTCCGATAGCGACAAGACATTAAACAGGAAGTGCGATTTGTTCAAAAAGGTTATGTAAAGCAAAACAACCAAGTATTTCTTAAAATATGGAGCTTTTTCCGATGCTGAGCCAGGAACGGAATGGGCTGGCTGTAAAACTTCCACTGTCAAAATCTCGTTAAGTTGCTTACAGCTCACGCTGTATCTTTTGTAGCGATGCATACCAATGATATGCATGTATTATATAATATATAATATACATATATAATATAATATAATATAATATACATATATTATATACATAATAATATAATATACATGCTCTACTAACCGCCCTTTCTATTTACGTTTTCATGAGCATTGCGGCAGTATTATTAATTTGGATTGGAAGAGTGCCATTTCTGAATACATTATCTCCCTGATTCTCTTGTCTACTGATGACTTTAGAATTGATTTCCTTGACTGTCAGACTGACCCTGTCCGTATTCAGATTTCTGAAGATAAGCTTATTGACCTCTACAAACCTGCTATGAGCCGCAAGCACAAGCTGATGAACGGTAATTATCGCTGATTTGAATACATGCTATGTCCATATAAGCATTGGCTGTAAATGTATTTGACTCACCAAAGTCCCATGAGCATGTGTCTGCGACACGTAACGTCGGGCAGCTTGTGATTTTCTACTAATATTTTTTCTTACCTTTCACCAGTAAATTTCTGAGAGAGATTCAGTATTTTTCTGATAATGGCCTATGGAAAACCTCCGTGTGCTGCAATAAATCTAATCCTTTCGTAGGTAGCGTGATATCGATAAATTTATCTAAAGTCTACATAAAAGGGTATATAAATGTACATTATGTTTACATAGTTGATGGGGGATCGCTTTCGAGCATCTGATCAAAATTCAGCAAGACGAGAAAATTAAAATGAACTCACTGAATGAAGTGCATCAGTAAATTATACCTTGTACATGTCAACAATTACGCATAGGAAGGTTCACAAACTATGATAAAATTCACCTTCATTCGTCCTGTCCATGTTTTGATTCCTAAATGACTGTTTTCCCATTGGCCTTCACTGCGCTTCCTCAATCCTCGTGAAGTCGGCCATTCAGTCACTGCACACGACGCCTGCATTTAACTTTGTTCAAATGTGAAAAAATTGCACTCAAACGTCGTAGTCTTATTAAAATGGATTCTTTTTATAGTCTCGAATTCATTTATGATAAATTACTTATGGCAAACATGATTGCATAATAAACACGTGTGCACGCCTACTCGGAATACTTTTCAATGTGAATTCACAGACCATATAATTTCACAGAAAAGAGGAAATCTTTGTTTTCAATGAATAAATGCCACTCGTTTTATAGCGGTTACTACTACTTTGTGTTTTTTTTCAGATCAGTGGTAAATAAAATAACATACATGCACGTGCATTATAGGAAGTATACATTCGCAGGAACTCCTACGATCTGGACATGACAATCAAGAACCATATGGACACATACAATCAACGTTACAATTGGGCCATCACATAACACGTCGATGTCTACTTTGAAAAGTCGGACAAATAACAGCACAATTTGCTTGGCGCGAGTACAAGTCGCAATTTGGAGCAAGAAAGGGGAAAATATCAATCTTACTTCATTATTTCATTCAAACGAAGTTCATGCTCCTCTGTGACTTTGTTCCTATTTTGTCAGAATATTTTTCCGTGAATTTGTCACATACTGTAACGTTTTGTCAAATCGGTCACCCTGCACTTGCTTTTAAGACACAATAAAATCATAAATGAATTTTGAACAGATTACACCTTTAACTGACTGAAGGCCTACTTTTGATTTCACAGGTGATAAAGCTGCTTAAAAACAAAGTAATGTGATACAACAGTTTAGAATTCATATAATTTTTATGTTTTTACTAAATCGAAGTTAACTCTATATAATGAATTTTTGCGAAGAAATAAATGATTAACCAATACTAAAAAATATTACAAGCAGAGGCACGAAAAAACCTCTAATTTCTTGCATGGTCGAGTTTGGTGGCACATGCTCATGATGCACAATTTTGAAAATATATTGTCGTCCGTCGAAACGTCCAGGGTTCCATCCTGTAGGGTTTAGTCCCACATAGATGGATTCCATATGCCTGGTATCGTGTCTTATTGCATTTATCGGTTGTGTTTGATAGTAATGAAATTGTAGTAGCTTCGACCATTCCGTTTAATTGATCCGTCACCACGACTGCGCTTTACAAAGAGGACATCACTCGTACAGACAGAGAACATTTTGTAACAAACTGATCTTCGCATCAATTTCACAGCGATCGACTCCTCATGTTCCATGTTAGCATTTATGCAAGTTTGAAGTGGCATCAGGGCTATAATTCGACAGGATTTGCAAATTTGAGCTTACATTACGTTCAGGTGAAAAACTAGTCTTTCCGTTCCCAAGGTTAAGGTCGAGTCTGACTTTGACTGTTGATGTTCATTGATATCTTCTCAAGACCAGACAAAACCATATCGCCAAAATGCCATTTACCATCTTAAAGTAAGCAACATCTATATTGACTAGGCATAATATTTGTAAAGCGGAAATCGCTCGTAGTATGTCATGTTAGTAAAAGCTGTCATTAAACTTATACGGCAAACATATTTACCATCGACACTGAAGTTAAACAAAACTCAGCATGCAATATCATGACCCCATCCTCAAGCGAGTTTAGTGCTGATAAACAATTATATTCACAGTGAACATATCGCACCTCACTCAATTGATTTCCAAAAATTCTTTCATGGTGACTGTTTTGTCAATACTTCAGCTAACGCGTCTTGTTTGTCACCAGCACACTTAAGTTTCTAACTTGCTGTTTTGTCCTTGTGAATGAGGAAAATTGGGGAGACAAAAAACGCTAAGATTCAGAGAACGTAATTGAAATGAAAAAATAACAGCAGTGAGACCATTGCTGTTTATGACAGCTAGTATCAGTTATGTCACCATATTGATCTTAGTGGATACATTAGGCCTACATCGCAATATTTTGGCCTATGAAAGCAGAAAATAGTCCACCTGTAGTCTACAAAATTCAATCATGAATTTCTGACTGATGAGATAACGAGATTGACTGATTAATCACTTCAAGGCATTAAATAAAGAACTTATGCAACTTCATTTTTTCAACTTGATAAATATTTGAATAAACCTTACCAGAATCAAGTCATATGAAAAGAAAAAAAGCGCTAAGCATACAAGTTTCGACTTCTAAAGTTGATGTCATGACCTCAAACCTTATATCAATGATTTCCTTGCATATCAATGTCAAGACTATAGCCCATGTGATGCCATATTTTCTAAAAGCAATTACCTGTCATTCTCAATTAATCTCAACTAACAAGTCGCTATAGATCCTATGATTTACATCAACTGTTTAAAATAAATAAATATTATATATATACCAAAAATAGACCGAAAGAAAACTCGGAACTCTTACATTCCCAACCGGTTCGCTCCTTAACTTGGGGAGCTTGTCAAGGGAATGACTTTATTTTCAAAATTATCTATATACACAAATAAGATATCAAACTGAAAATTCAAAATTATTTAGTCGCCATTTAATGACGGCTTTAACAGAGCTATGATACGGCTTTTTGGATGACCACATTTGTAAGAGCTCGGAAAAATTTGAAACATATTTTTCATAAAATAACGGATAGTCGCAGTTATGTTTCTTTCGATTCAGGGCATCCCCGCCATATTTTATCTAATATACCCTATACTCTTGCTACAAGGATTTATAGGATTGTTTCAAAGAGTAGTCAGAGTAAGCAACTAATTGAACTAAAAGATAATTTACTAAAATTAAAATACCCCGAAAAACTTATTGACAATAAATTCAATCAAGCTAGAAATAATAGTACTCTTACTGAAAGTAGTTATAGTGTGGAAAACAAAATTGACTGTTCGACAACAAAATCAATTGTTATTCCTTTCGTTAGCACCTACAATCGTAATAACCCTGATGTGTACAATAGGATTATTTTACCAGCCTTCAAGAGCCTAAACCTTATGGACCCCTTCAAACAAAGCAAAGTCGTTCGATCGTATAGGCAGCCGAAATCTCTATTAAGCCTCTTGAGTAAGAACAACAGACGGAGTATTGTCGGTACCTTCATGTGCGAAGAGCCGAGGTGTTGTTACTGTAAGACGTTTGTTGTCGGGAAAAATATTGAAAAGATCTTTAACGTCAACTATAATCTTACTTGCACTTCCAAAAATGTTATTTATTTCATTAGGTGTTTGGGCTGTCAAAATATCTACGTTGGTCAGACAGGTGATATTTTTAGAAATAGATTGACTGTTCATAGACAGCAGATGTTTCATTCTGAATATAGCATTCTGAGAGTAAATATATTGTGAGCTGTGATAAAGATCTAGCATCTAAGTTTGAAGCTGCTTCTCACCTGAAAGCACGAAGATTGACAGGGAATCTATGGAGCGCCGAATCATAGCTCTGTTAAAGCCGTCATTAAATGACGGCTAAATAATTTTGAATTTTCAGTTTGATATCTTATTTGTGTATACAGATAATTTTGAAAATAGTCATTCCTTTGACAAGCTTCCCAAGTTAAGGAGCGAAACCGGTTGGGAATGTAAGAGTTCCGAGTTTTCTTTCGGTCTATTTTTGGCATCATTTAACCATTTTAATTCTCATATTTACTTATATATTTATATATATATATATATATATATATATATATATATATATATATATATATATACATTCTATGTAATACATACATACATATATAATTTTATGAATATGAAATTAGAATGAGGCAATAATTATATAACATTATCATTATCATGCAGTGCATAAACTATACTGAACTTCAGTCATGCATGAAGCGATCAAAGATGCAATTAAATAAGTGACAGCCATAGATGAAGCATTACATAAAAAAAAGTGTGACATGACCCAAAAACAGTTTTCTTTATCATAGCTAACAACTGTAGCCTCTACCCCTTAAACCATGCTTTTCAATTCCATTTCTCGTCGACTCTCGAGAGCCAATAAAATCTTCATGTAAAATTCGGAAAATAGCCCACCCTGGGAGAGAGAGAGTAACTGAGATTCGCATTTGGTGACTTCGCGATTTTGAGATTCACTGTAATCCTAAATTGCATTACAAATTGCCATCATTCATGACTTCGAAACTACCACAAAGAATTCAATGATTGATAGCTCCGTGGCAGAAGAAAACAGACTTTCTTGACTAATCTCCGCTTAGCTTACTATTGACCTGCATCCACACGTGAGAACACTCAGCAAAACAAATAGTCGTCTTCAAAAGTTGCTAAAAGTCATCATAAAAGCACAAGTTAAACCATCAGTTCAATGTTAGTACTAAAGCATGGAAAATATAATCACATGAAAGCAGGAAACAGCACGGGACAATATTAAATTTGATATTCAGCAAATCGATTACGTATTTATTCAACTAATTCATTATTATTTACTATACAGAATCTTTGAGTTCCATGAAATCGCAATCAGATAGCTGACAGGCTAAATTTTAAAAGACTCGTCTGACAGATTGATCTAGAGCTCTGATTCTTTCTTAAGAAGTTGTTGATTAAATTGTTGTTATCTTCGATTACAATATGTTCCACCACTTATTTTATATGTTCCTCTACTTCAAACGCTTGATTTGGTATAAGAGCATTCTACATATGAATCAAAATACAGCAAATACAGGTGGACGTAACAGGTGGCAAATACAGGTGGTTATCGGGCTGGTGCGGCTATTTCGGACACCTCCGGATAAGAAATCTGGAGATTACCATTAATCAATAATTAATTAATTATTGCAGCATTATTTAAGTCACAGAAGATTGCGGTGATCACATTAACAAGTGCAATCACAAGGTGACATGAGAAAAAAGTTATGATAACATACTGTCCGCGCGAACTGAAAAAACCTTGAGAAATGAAAGTGATTTTGATGTAGAACATCAATTGTTTTGTCTTTGGACACTCTTTCATGAGGCTCCTGCTAAGGCGAGAAGATTTTACAGATATCACTGGTTCCAATACGGTACCTTTGAAATCATGCTCACATCGATGGTTTGAAAATGTTACAGATATGAAACGGTGTGGCCACAGGTAAAGAAGTACGTTGAACATGCTAAATTAGAAGAAAACGCATCTATGCGACCTTCCACAACAAGTTTCAAGATCATCGCTAGGGTCACTAAGGAAACGTCATTCTTTCTGAGTCAGCTTTATTTCATGCAATCGGCTGCTTGTCATTTTTATTGTTTCTTAGTTAAATATCAATCTGATGCTCCACTTCTTCCGTTTCTTTCATCGGATTTCAAGTCGCTTCTTTCATCATTGCTGGTTCGAATCATGTCTAATGTTGAGCTGGAAACAATATCTCCAGATGATGCAAAAAATACAAGCAATTATCGCCCAAGTGATGATGTGGATTTTGGTTTCTCCATCTCAAAAGAAATAAATTCGCATGTCCACCAAAAAAAGCAAATTATTGGAATTCAAAACTTCGGCAAGAAAGGTTACAGCTTTAAAATGGCTTTTGCACGTTGAGGTACGACTATGTGAAGTGGCGGACCTGTCCTGATCCATCATACATTGCCCTGCTGAAAACGCAATCCGTTCCAGTTACTGAATGCGGAAAGTCAATAGTTCCGGCTATTTAAATGATGAACTTTGCGATAAAGCACTGTCTGAATATCGCCATCTAGAAAGCAGCCACTCGATTCTGAGGTCATATGATGCTGGTATTAAACACGATTACATGATTTCTTTGTTAAGATATTAGACAAGAACTCTTCCTTGCTCACTGCAATCAAATCTTTTCTAATCCTCTCTCAAGATCAAGCTTCCATTGAGAGAGGTTTCTCTATCAACAAAAAGATGCTTCACGATGTTTTGTCAGAAAAGGCGATTATCGCTATCCGCCAGGTAAGTA
This sequence comes from Prostheceraeus crozeri, assembly GCA_907163375.1. NCBI lineage: Eukaryota > Metazoa > Platyhelminthes > Polycladida > Euryleptidae > Prostheceraeus > Prostheceraeus crozeri. Next base: position 50,404 of record CAJQUW010009731.1, on the reverse strand, counting down.
AATCACTGAGAAAAATAAGGGACATTTCATTTCATCTCAGGTGCATGATGTGGTGTCAACATACGGACCATCTGAGGCGAATGTATCGGCAATCAAGAGCAGTATTTCGAGCTGCGTTGTCGAGTAAATGCTCACGGTGATGCATGCGAGAACAAAATAGGCTTCTATAAAGAAAACGAGGAAATATCAATAAAGCAAGGAGCTATTTGCTGATGTTGCATTATTGTGAATTTATTTTTCTCAGGAAGAATTGTCCAATCTTAAGAGGAGAAGACTCGCAAAAAGAACAGGACCATATCTCAGAAAGTGCGATCAGTTCACTTGCTATCAAAATCATAAGCAGTGAAGTGTTCCGCTTTGAAAAAGGAGAAGAAATCAACGAGATAGACAACGCATGTTCTTTAATTGAGCAAGAATTAAAGAATCACAGACGGATTTTATGAAATTCACAATACTATATATAGATTGATATAAATCCGATTCTATATAGGTCATTGATTATCCTCGACCAATCACAACAATGCTGATGAAATTTGACGTCACATTGCTCTATGCATTGGGATTTATGATACTGCATTGACAGTCTGTTAAATTGATGAAATGTCACGCTTGTCGACAGAAGATAGAATCCTTATAATTCAGTTATATTACGAAAATAACAGAAGTCCAAAAGAAGTAGTATGCAAGTTCCAGACAGTTAGAAAGTTACACAATAAACCATTCAATGAGTCAACCGTAATGCGAACTACTGATAGATTTGAGACAACTGGGTCAGTATTCGACCTACCAAAAACCGGTCGCCCTTCTTATGGAAGCGTTATGGTGGAAGAAGTTAAAGATGTTCTTGACTCAACAAAAGATGCTTCAAAGCTTCAATTATCTTCAACACGTCAAATTGCTGAAACTGTGGGAATATCGCAGACGTCAGTTCACAAGATCATGCGACATCGTCTTCAACTGTATCCATACAAATTACGAACTGTACATCAATTGTATGCACGTGACAAGGTTGATCGAAAGGAGTTTGCTGATTGGTTTCTGCTGAAAGTTAATGAGAATGAAGAATTTTCACGAAATGTCATCTGGACCGATGAATGCGTATTTCATTTAAATGGTCATGTGAATACACACGACAGCATTGTTTGGGGATCGTCACCGTCCACCAATCCAATTCAGTTGCCGTTGAATTCACCAAAAGTAACAGTTTGGGCAGGTTTTACGGCCAAATTCCTTCTCCCTATCTTCTTCTTCAAAGAAAATGTAAACCAAACAAATTACTGCAATATGGTTTTGAATCATGTTGTTCCAGAACTGAAAAGGATAAGAAAATTTAGTAGCACCATCTTTCAGCAAGATGGGGCTACTCCACATACTGCCTTGAACTCTCGCAAAACTTTACAGGGGCAGTTTCACAACAGACTGATCGGCCTTCATTTTGATAACAAATAGCCACCACGTTCACCAGATATCAACCCATGTGATTTTTTCTTGTGGGGTGCTATTAAAGATTCTGTATATCAAGACACAATTACAGATGTCAGTCATCTGAAAGAAAGGATCAATTCTGCGGTTAGTTCAATTTCTTCTGCAACGTTACAATCGGTTCATGACACTCATTGATCGCTTGCTTTGCTTGCAAAAGAATAATGGCGATCATTTTGAACATTTGTTGTAGGCATTTATTGAAATTTAGTATGACATTGTGATTCGAGAATTACATGTATTTTTCATTTATATCGCCACGTCATCTAATTTTATTGATTAGGATGATAAATGAAATGTTAAATGGTTGGAATATGGGAATCAATTTAAACTCTTTTAATGGTAACATGCGAAAACCACGAAAATATAAGCGTAAATTTCAGTACTTCATATAAAAGAAATATAAATAATTTAGCGAAACATATGAACAATTTTAACCACTCACACATAAATCCCAACGTGTATACTACATGCCGATAACAAAAAATTGCATGTATCTTGAATTACGTTGATTTTCTGACTGACTAAAACATTGCGTTACTAAAAACTCACCCTATAATAGACATGTACTATTACGTGCTGTGGAGAGTTTTGACTTTTTCAGTTTGCTCAAGTACGTGTATATTATTTACTTCATAATGATCCACATTACATCTATTTTGCAATATTATATAATTTTAAGCTTTAATTCCAGCTAGACCAATAATCTACTTAATGACCTGGAATAACGTATAAAAACCTGGAATTCAGCTTTGAATTTTGCGCGGACAGTATGTGATAAATCGTGAAGGATATACAGTGTGATCAAAGAAGTCAACCTTCACTTTACACTTTTCGAACAAGTAACGCTGACGTCATCTGTAATTGCATCTCGTAATGAATTCATACAGAATGCTAGCAAAATGACATTTTGAAGGAGCAAAAATTTGAAACCATCAAAATTCAATCAATAACAATTGCTTAAAAGCCTAAAAATGCTTTTTCACGGATGTGGAATTTTGAAGTTCATAGTAATGAAGTCCTACATAAAATGCAGCTCGCATATTACATATGTAGGTATCTAGGATTTCGCACAACTTCACTCGCCAACGATGCGTGCATGTCATTAGCATTTCTCCGTTTTTCATCCTTTCCAAAATAAACGTGTCTATCATGAGGAAGTGAATAACCAGAAGATTCTTTCTCCGTTATTAAATAACAAAGCGCATTTCAGAAGCGAAGGTGAAAACAATAATCTTCTTCCGCTTCAATACAACAAAGCCAATGGTTTCCCGGACAACCCGCGACTTTCAGGGAAGAAGAAATTTTTGATAATCAATTACAGTAATCCAATGCGTTCTGTGAGAGCTAAGTCCTGATTAGTCATAGAGAAGAAACAGCATAAGGAAAGCCGCGGGTTTTTGGGCAAGTCATTTCGGAACCATGTTTCCAAGAAAATTCAATAATTTCTGTTTCTAAGCTTTATTTTATATTCGAATATTAGTCCATGTAACAGAATGTGACTTCGGCACTGCCACGACTAATAAAATTAAAAACTTTCATGGCAATTTTTCTATGATAATTCAAAACAAGGCATCAAACAAGATAAAAATGTATTTTTCCATTTTTTTCTTAAAAGATCATTGCATGCAATTCTGCACATAAATAAAATTTTTTAATGCAACTTTGATTTTGAGCTACTCACTTGCGCTAACAGCCAACAAGGTGAGAAAGATCGTCTTGGAAAATACAAGAAGGCGCAATGCTAGAATTCTGAAGTATCAAAGCATTTTTCTTGCACTTAAACTGCATGACGAAGCATGCTTTTTATCTAGTCCCTTAGTGACTTAGTCTTCTGTACCTGAAGATGATTACTGGATGGTAATCGAAAATTTTTTTTACATCTTAACATAAAATAATAATTGACACCTCAAAAATTCCTGACTCTTTCCAAATCAAAAATATTATATCATGACTAACCAGGGCATCTTTCAAGTATAGAAAATAAACTCGGTACAAAAACCACAGTAGAGACATACATCTTCTGTCTGCTTAATAACAAATGTCTTCGGTCTGCGCTAGCAATAAGTTGGTTTCATAATACGAACAACAATCGATCTGGTAACAAACAATAATGAGCAATCAACAATAATTACAAAATATAGGTAACAGATAAGCAATAAGAATATAAAATATCCACAAAATAGTTAGTGGCAAAAACAGTTGGTCAAATGTGAGAACACATTATAGAACGCCATAAAAGGAAATCGTCTACTGATACAACTTGTTGGGAACATAAATTCCAATTAGGCTATTGTTTCAATTTAATCCCTAGATTGCCCATGTATGTAGGCAGATATCATAGGTATAATTTAAATATAAACTGATAAATGATTAAGACCTAAGTAAATTTCTAAAATGTATCAACACACATACAAACTATGAAAAGCGATAGGTTAAGTCAACAAAATCTAAGAAGCCTTTTGGATATCTAGAAGTATCTTTCAAGATGGTTAATGTTTGGGTTTTAATGATGTTAACCAAAGTACGTGAATCTGTACTTTATCTGTCCGATCATTCAAATTCATTTACATTTTATGCACACAGTAATGACTAAGCTTTTAGCTTTCATTCATTTATGTGAGAAAAATTCGATAGTGCGATGTATACAATTAGGAAAGTTCAAATCATATACCTCCTTTAAGAAAAGATAGATTTTAAGATGAGTTGGATTTTAGAAACATATCTTAGTAGAGCTTCTTCCTTTTTGTCCAACTTTCTCTGTTTAATCTGGGTTTTTCAATTTTGGATTGAATGACTATTAACTTTTTGTAAGCCGCTTCCAGCATTGATTGGGCCACGTTCACATCCAAAAAATCTTTATAATTGAATGCTTTCTCCAATTTTTCGTTATCGATTTGAAGTAGAACGTCGTTATCCGCTTGCCAATCTTCCTGCAATCGCACTGCTTCGCTCTCCAGGATACTGTTCTAACGCTTAAAACGGGTTCCTGAATGAATGGCTTTATTTTTTGTATTTTTCTATTTCTCTAGAATTCTCTAAATTCTCTAAAATCCAGCCCTCTTTTTTTCTTCTGCTCTCCGTTTCATTTGATCCTCTTTTTTCCTTTTTCTCTTTCTTTTCATCTTCTAATTTTCTAATGTATGAGTGGGGCGCATGTCTGGCAAGACGCCTAAATTGTCCATCAATGTGCATCAAATGAGGCTCGCCGAGCGTTTTTGTGCCATCCAGCGTTGCTCTCATGGCACTTATTGAGTCACACGTGAAAGTATTCTTTCACTAGTAATCGTATTTCATAATTTCGAAAACGAACGCTCCACGTCAATGTTGCCATGTGCACTAATAAGCGCAAATTTTCACTGCTTTCGTGAGGTAAAGATACTTCACATCGTACATTTTTCAATTGGAAAATTTTACCCCAAAAATGGTCAATGCGCAATGGATGGTCGCTGTCAGATGACTCAACGTCTAACACAGGATCCAGAATGATTAATCGCCAATCGCCTGAAAAACCATCGATGGCGGCGGGATATAGACTTTGAATGTCTTTAATGGAAGATGCTTTACGAAAACTGTCATATCCACGAACAGAGCAAGATCTTAGAATTCTATTTTTCAACGGCAACTTATCGATCAAATACTTCATCACGGTTTGATAGAAACATCTCATACCCCGAAGTTCTTGTTGCTTCATGGCCTCGGATCGTTTTCCTCTCGATCCTTGTCTGGCTCCTTGACTGACAATGATTTCCTCGGGAGTAAGTAGAATGTTTTAGTCATAGACATTCAAATCAAATAGCTGTGTGCTTTCAAGTGTAGCTGGCGATACGAAGCGACCTGACAACGATGTACAAAGTCCCATCATTTCATCCATAAGCACATGCATCATTGGCTCCTTCCTCTCAAAAATTGTTATAAGACGTACATACAAATCACAAGAGGAACTCAAAAAATTCAACTTGATCAATATTGTTTCATCTCCATAAGACGACGAATCCGAATATAGCGGGGGTTTTTAGAGAGGACTTATCTGTTTTTGCAATATCAGTGAAATATTTCAGATATGCTTTCCAATTTTCCAGGATCCTTTCCACGTAACTATCATTTTAGCTAGATGGGGTTAAGCAGATATGTTGAGCAAAGCAAAATTTAGTAGTGAATATCAACCTCTAATTATCAGTTCTACCACCCCCCGTAAAAAGCGTTGTGTCCTGCAACTCCAGGCTGTAATGCATCCGGCATCCGGTCCGAACGCCCTTACGACTTCCAACCTTTCTCAGAACTCGACTGTACGAACACTCAAAACATCAGAAGACCAAGCATCAAGTGGTAGATCCAACTACACTCATCAAGCTAGTCCGTTCATCAATTACCTTGCCTGCTGCTGTGGCCACTACAATGATTTTGTTAAGATTGAATTCATCTCTTGTCATTGTTTCATCAGCCTCCACCTGTCCTTGAACCACATCTTCTATTCCAGAGCTTCCTCCACTATTTTCAAGCTCTGAATCCTGTACCATCGGTGATTCAATGTCGTCCGGACGAGACGAGACTGCTGTACGAGAATGATGACGGAGACGCTCTTGGATGAATATCTAAAATGAAGACAATGTTAATGCAAAACTTCATCTGTATTTTGCTGTTGCATCGATTTAAACTTACTTTTAGCTGCGAAAACTGACTTTTTAATCGATTGATGAACATGCCAATAATATCACCGCCTGCAATGCAAATTCACAACATCATCCTGTTATCGCTACTATTCACATCGGCTTAAATTTAAGCAAATACTGAGATGCTTGCTTTAATAATAGTCATAGTATATTACTCTAACAATTTCGTTCGAGAGCTGAAAATCAAACGTCTGTCTCACTTCGCATGTTGATTATTTCTCTACAAAAAGTAAAATTGTAAATATCATTTTGCTTTTGTCTTGCACAAATTTATAATAAAATCCATTCATTCCACAAAAGCGTTAATTAATCTTCCGTCACCTGCCGAATGAACAATAAAATATTTATGCAACTGCAGTTATACAATTCGATTAAAGCTGCAACTCCTCAAAATTTACTACATAAATTCTTTTCTGATTGGCAATGCTGGAAATAATTTGGCGATCTTCAAAAAACACGAAGTAAGCAATACTAAAGATATTCGTCTAAACTAAACTGCATCAAGATCAAAGTGCTGAGTATACAACTCAGCACTTAACGATTTCAAATGAATTGCGATGTTCTATAATTATTTGTATCATTGGATTCATTATCACTGCATTCCATGTTCTACAAAAGCTTTCATAACCACTAATCTACATTCATGAATAATTTTGATTGAGTGAATTCCTTCTTTCAGGGATGATGATCGATGATATTGAGAGGTGAACGTAAGTGTAATTTCATAAAGGAAACAAATCGTACTTCGCACAGTTTGGGTTTTGAATTCCCAAAAGTCTCAACTGCCAATAGTCGTTATTCAGCTTCGAAAACAGAAAACAAATTAAACTCAATCATCGCTCACTTATCTCTGAAATCCGTGAAACGCAAGCAGGGGAGATTCAAATTTACCCAAAATTCGACTCCTAACTCCATAATTTCTCTCAACCAATCCCTGATCTCTATCTTCAAATCGTTTAACATAAATCTCAAAACGTCAGCTTCACATCAACTTCAACACCTGTCACAGGTGATGTCGTCTTCTTCGTCAAATTACAGTCCTCCGATTGTTCTTAGTGCATGGCATATTGTGGTCATCGTATTAGGAAGTGTTATCATTGTAACAACTGTTGTTATTGTTTGTTATTGCAAAGTCTGTCGGAAAGAGAGTAACACAACCCAAATACATGTTTCTACGAGTGCTAATACTGTCTGCCAATATCATCACAACAATTCAAACAAGAATATGCGAGCTCAGAACTCCCTGCGATATGGAACGTCAGTTGGCAAGTTGAATAATCCTCAAAAAAAGTGAACCTGACATCAGGAGTTTGTAATATATTTCAAGAGGCAATATCGTGATTCCAGTGTTTCAAAATTGAATGCATTCGTCCATCTCATATCACAAGACCTTTCTTTTATATTGATCGGAGAATCGAAATTTTTATTTTCTTCCATAATTGAAGGCATTTTGCTATGTACATATATGCACATTACATATGGGCAACGCTTGGACCTCGTTGAGCTCACTACTATTTTCTATAATTCATTCTTATCATAAACTGTGACCGAGAAATATTATCCCTCATCTATTCACAATTACGGCATATGAAAACCAAGTCAATACTTTTACCCAAGTCATTTTCTTTTACCTTATGGACCTGTCAACATTCCTGTATAGTATAAACTTATCTTATCCATTAACACAAAGAGATAAATGTTTTCGTGATCTTATGATTACGAGCAGTTATGGTAGTGTGCTTCAGTGGGCGATGTTGATGACATCAATATACATTATTGCATAACATTTTGCTTGCAGGTTCGGAAAGTTCATTAACAAATTATGGAAGAAAGTGTTAGTAATAAAATGTGACATCTACTTTGATGATTCCTTGTGTTCAGAAATTAGGCCATATATTCATCGAATATTGATCGCATTCAGCCAACGTGCTGCTACTCGAGATAAATTTTACAACCAAGAAGCAAGAAGGGTGTGTAATCGCTGCAGGATATCATCGTGTGACTGATGATTGTGAACACACGAGTAAATTACAATACAAACACAGCTTCATTATTTCATCTATGTTACATTTGGTGAATATATTTGTGCTTTCTAAGAAAATTGAATGAAGAGATGAATGTGTTTTCTCAAGGTGTTCGGGCTCTTCGAGACCATAATTCCAGGTTTTTTAGTTCACTTGATGTAAAATTTCAGAGGTTTTGTAACTCCAACATTTCTAGTCATGTTTCAGGGTTTTCATGCTTGAATGTTATCACGTTATCAATTTTGCAGGTTATTTACATAGATTAAACACGCGTGTAATCATGCTATCACATAAAATAGGCAACTAATCGTCACTATCTTTACGTCCTGCATCCATAACATGATCACTGCTGTTGATTCTCTGAATCGGACTGTCAAGACTAATAGTAAGAAATTAATTCTAGAAAGTATAAAAGATGCTGTTTATAACGATAGCTGATAGCAGCGTGTGGAAAGATCGTTCGAATGAAATAGCTTTGCAAAAGATGTCAAAAATAACACTACATCACGTACTTAACGAAGCCGCGTCACGAACGTAACGGAGGTTAATTTGATCGGTAAAAAAGTTATTGACAATTTTTCTAATATTACACACAAATGTGCCCATGACCATCAATTTGCCGAGGGAAGTTGTCAGAAGTTCGTATCTTACTAAGCTTTGGCACAAGTACGTGGTGAATACATAATACTTGAAAGCATCACATAGAAATTGCATGTTTTTTAGTCCAGATCACAAGACACAAGAGCTAAACTTCGCTCATTTCTTATATTGAATGGGATGGGGGTTTTCAAGATTCCATGAAGTATTAATATCAGAAAATGTTTTCGCCAGAAATGACACGGTCTTAAAGTTTGCTCTCGTCACGTACATGACAAATAGAATTGCCCTTGTACATTGTTGGGAGCAGCTGCAGATCCGTCTACCGCATACGCTATACAGCCAATGAACTTAAAATCTGTGAACATCATGATCGGAATCCTTGATTCAACTCAACAATGGCTTTTTCTTCCAGACATATATTTTAAGATGCCGAGTATTCTCTCCATCGATTCGATTTATCTTGTAGCTCAGATGTAGGAGACGCCATCAATATCATGTCGTCAGCGTAAAGATACGTTGGTAACATCTTTCTCAACTTGATCCATTACGATCGCGAAGAGCAAGGGGTTTAGAGCAGAACATCCTGGTGGACGCCAACTCTCACATAAAACTTTCGGAGTCGCGGCGTTTGTGCGGACAAGTGTTCTCACATACTACTATCCACACATTAAACTCACATAATACTATGCAAAAATAACAATTTTAACTAATAACCAAATATACACGTTATTCACTATAGCATGTAAGCCATTTAGAAAGTGAATTTTTTCAACGCAGGACGTACGCTGAAGTAATTTAACGCGCTGCATCTACGCTGCATCTACTTTTTTAGACAGGTTTAGTGCTTTTGATCTGATATTGAAACAAATTTTACGCAGTGAATTTTTTCCTGCGCAGCGTATTAACATTTACTTGATATTTATCTTAAAACTGCTTCTGTGAGGTTTATAAGTTCGATTAACGTTGACAAAACTTTTTTACCAGGACATTTTTATTGTGTAATGAGACTGTTCTGTATAATATTGTCTGTTTAAATTAATAATCACGTACTGCTTCAACGCTGTTCACAAGACGAATTAATTGGTTGAAACATTTTAAGCGAAAATGAGAGGATAAATAAAAACAATAAATTTTTGTCGAATTAAACGTAACATTAAAAATCTGTGTTCACATCTCTGTTACAACTGAAAGGTAGGACGTAAAGCGTTGAGAAGCCATAAGACCATAAAGAATGATATTTAAGTTTCTATTTCGACTCTCCTAAAAGTCTGTACATGTCTTTTTCTAACGTTGCGTCTTTTATTCTCTTTCTTCTTCAACATGCGTTGCTCCGCATGAATTTAGTACATGTACGTATGAATTAGTTATTTTCACTATCAATCCGTAATAAAACACTTGCTTTCATCAGACAAATTAGTTTTTTAAAAAAAACAATATCTATCTTAACAAGATATTCGTAAACACGTGTAACAAAAACAAATGCTTTCCAAAACACCCAATAATAGTAAAAAAAAAAAAAAAAAGAGCGGTGATATAGAGTAAAAACAAACCAGACAAAACAATCGCAAGACTCTAAAATTAAATATAATACATCAGATTTAAAATCAAAAATTAAAAATTGAAATAAAAAATCAGCTCAATAGGCAGCTCTTAATCTAAAGTCCTACCAAACTGCTCATAACAAAATACAAACATTAAACATACAAAATACCGAAAGTGTACATAAACTACTAGTTATGACAAACTAAAAAAACTTACAGATACAAAATACTCACAAATAAAACAAAATAATACGTATAAACATATTTTGAAGGAAAAACAACTACACACTGTTAAAATTATACTGCACTGTTTTGTTTGTTATTTTTCAAAAATTTTTTTCTTTATATTGTTTCTACCGGTTTGTTAGTTTTTGCAATTTCTTTTTTGTTTTCTTGCGTTTTTCTCATTAATAGAATGTAAAGCTTTTGTTTCTTTTCTTATCGTCTTTTCAAAATTCTTGAGTTTTTTCTTCGCTTTAGTTTTCCTTTCGTTTGATTGCTTTTATCTTTTGCTTGTTCAAACAATGCCTCTCTCTTTTTCTTGTTCCGATTTTTTTTTTCCACTGCTTTTTTCGCATGATTTTTTCTTATTTTCCTCTCTTTCTCCCTCCCTCCTGTTTCAGCCGCTCTGCGTGTGAGCATTGCATCTTGTCCGCCTTAGTCTCAGTCTTCACTCAAAAGGAAAATTGTTGCATGAGTTGTAGCCCATTACCAGATCTTCATGATTTTTTAGCTTGTAACACTGACATTCGATTATATCAGTAGCCACACGATACACCACAACTACTTATTTTCACAAAGATAAAAGGACTTTGTGTGATTTTTTTATATACTGTATCTACAGACATGTGGACATGGTATCTCGACCGCAGCATTTTGGCTTGTATTGACAAGTCGTAGGTGGACATCGTGTGAGAAAGCCACTGGCTTGGTAAATGAGTTATTTCTCACCGATATATTCATCAGGTCTTCAACGTCTGCGTGAAATGATTCTATATCGTGACAAACTTATCAAGGATGTCAAATCTTCTATTGACTGTACAACTTATCCTTAAGGGCTTCTCAACTCTGTTCTTCATCATCCTTCGGTTTTCGAAGAGGCAGGATCAGAAACGAAGTTGCCTCACTCGTCCAAAAAGTAGTTCCTAAATCGCTTGAAGTTTACTGGACAAAGTACAATAAAATCTGAGATAGGAACAAAAAAACTTCATGCGCGGTGATTCTTAACAGAATCCAGTTTCACTCGGTGTCTTCACCGATAAATATGTGAGAATCTGGAAGGTTGATGAATCTGGTAAAAATTCTCATCATAATTTTTTTTTTTTTTTCATCAACAAATTCTTTTTTCTCAAAAAAAAAAAAAAAACAAAAACAACATTTAAAATACAGTTCGAAACGTCCGATACTTTTTTACAGAATTTCTTTTTTCTTTGATAAACTTTCAAATTTGTTCAAAGGAAGAACGGATTGGCATGAGCACAGGTCCAAAATGTATCAATATCAATCAAATGTCGTTCGTTTCGATCGCACAAACATACAATGTGTATTCTGTTCCCCCCCCACCCCACGCATCCACAATCATCCACCAAAAAACAAAAACTGAACACTGAAAACTTTGTTTATAATTTATGTAACTTGTATGCATATATATGTTTATATGAAATAAAATAGAAAACATGGGAAAAATTGATTCGATACAAATATATTTTATATACATTTTTCATATATAATGTAGTAGTATTATTTAGTTCACGCACCTCTTCAAAATCCCACGCATTTCACGCAGAAATATTTTTTTTCACGCACTGCGTAAATTCACGCAGGAGTGGCAGCACTGCATGTAAGTCAATGGTCCTTGCAAAAATTAAAATTTCATGCACGGTTTTTCTGTCGCTTGTAATTGATAACCATGATTCCATGAGTAAACAGTCATTCCGAGTTTCAAAAGATTAAGAAACACATTCATTTTCCTTTCACATTCAATATAAATACGCATGATAGTATGAGTGTCCTAATGATGAGGGAAATTTGTGGAATGAACATTGCACAAAAAAATCGCATCATATGAATATCAACCTTACCATGACCGAATTCTTCCTCCATCTTCGCTTGATTTTCTGATAAAGGTAAGTCTATCATTTCAGCTGAAATGATCGTTGATAACGCCTCCTCTCGCAACCATAGATGTTTTCCTGCGATGTAAATAATAAAGAAATTTGATTCCTTGAGTATAATAAATTAGCAAATTTAAGTAATGGATGTGTCACTTGGATGGATAGTTCACTTGTTAACTTAGTGTGGGCGCTAACGCAGGCTTCTGCTGAGAACAAGGCCGAATTGCTATGACTTTGCGAGTCTACCAAATTCCATCATGTTCGTTTCACAGACACAATCAAAGAAAATACAAAGAAAATGTGTCGCTACCATCACTCACGCCAAAATTATTAGTTGAAAATCCATTGATCCAGAGTTTTTTTGCTACAATCCATTTATATCTATTAAGCATTCGTATTGAAGAGCATAAGGCACTAACAAAACATTCATCGGAAAATGTCACCAAGGCATCATGCGCAATTTTCTATACGGAGGCAAACATGTTAGTAAATCCGTTGTAATAACAACAGGCAACTTCTGCGCAAATGGCTTCTTAATAACAGGCATGCCAGTGCGAAAACTAAACTCCGCGAATCTAATCACTTTTGGGGGCCCTTTCACAGATACCTAGAATACGAGTAATTCGGATACATGGTTAAGAAAAAGTGCTATACGAGGGCATGCCAAGATAAACTAGATTTGTGTGACATATTCCACATCCAACTGGGGTTCAAAAACCCACGTTTTATTAAGGGTTTTAAAAGAAAATGAAAAACATAATGTTTTTTGCTTTTAGGCTGTTTTGTTGAATTAATTTTTAATTCCAGCATTTTCAATCGTTTATTTACAATTGAACAGCATATCATACACGCATGTGTCGGGCAACTTCCAATGCTGTTTTGATGTGTAAAATACAGCACCCATAGTGTAGACAATATGTCACTCGAAAGTTGGCTAAACCTTATTTCTATATCATACTACATGTAATAGTTGACAGCCACTAAATTTCCATAGAGGATACTAAACATTCGCTTTCGCCTTACCTACAAGCAGGCTTGCCGTGAGAATTGATTTTGAATTCCTATTCCCATCCCCACGGGATTTTTGATGGGAATCCCATGGGTATTCCCATTCCCACGGGATTTTTCAGTATTTCCCATCAGAATTCCCATGGTTCATTACTCTTCCTATATACGGTTTATGGTTCTCTTCTTTCGGACTACAAGTCGATTAAAGGATTTTCGTAATTGAACTGATGAGATTAAACGCTTTTAGTTGACCTTTCTTTTGGATGAAAAAGTATTGGCATATCAATCTATCTTATTTTGTAATTTCCAAAAATTGCAAGTTTTTACTAATTATCAAAAATATCTATCATTTTGTTTCAGGGATTAGTCAATCAATAAAGACGACTTCATCGAAATAGACTTCGATTACATATAGGCCTATACATACACATATTCGCATGTCTATTCACTCTGATTCACTTCATGCGGTGCCGTACTTGTGATGAACATGGCAAACTTCTAGCTCATCGCAATATCATATTTAAGTTTACAATACAAGTACAGTGCCTGTATAAAAGCAATGAAGTCAATACTTCGCCTACGCATATTTCTATGACTTATCAACAGAAAACAACTACTGATTTATGAATATGTGATAATACGCTCGCTCGCATCCCATGTATTTAGGTACGGTGTAATTCCAATTCTATCTAACTTTGATGATAAAGCCACAAATGCAAAAAGACAAATTTATATTCGAGAAACAAACGTTCATTGAAAATTTGTCCAAGGATTGACAAACGTTGCTGCTAAAAAGGCATCAAACATTAAAAAAAATCAATGGATTGATGAAAGCTAAATATTATAAACCTTTCCAATGTAGGCCCTATTATGTATAAAGGCCTACGAATGACATTACTACAATCTAAGAATAGCAGATCTTCAATAAATTATCAATGGACTAACAACCGTTACTTTGAGACCCGCGTGATGCCGAATGAAGACCATCGATGGATTAACAAGCGTCACTTTGAAAACCATCAAGGCAAAAGCAAATACTCAAGAAAATATCAATGGATTAACAAGCAAAATGCGGGTATAAAAACAATCATGAGAATAGCAGATACTGAAGTAAAATATCAATGGATTAACAAACGCAAAACGCTACCATGCGGCAATGAAGGCTATCAAGAGAATAGCTGATGCTCTAGAAAAATATCAATGGATTAACAAACGTTTCTACGGGTATGAAAATCTAGAGAATAGCCGATGCACTAGAAAAATGTCAATGGATTAACAAACGTTGTTATGAAATATATCAAATGAATAACAAATGTTCATGCAAACCTAGGAACTGAATTATAATACAGTCTCTAACTTACAAGCATATTTTGTGTAAATCATAGCGCTGAGCTTGTCAGGCTTGAGCCTTTTTCGAAGCTTTGATAAGAGAATCCCCGCCTCGCTGAATAGTCTTTCTACAGAAGTCGATGACACTGGGGTGGAAAAAAGAATTTTTGCACACTTTGACAAAAGTCTCATTTGTGGTCCTTTCTCTTTCCAAAAATCCTTGGTCGGATGTCTGGAGGCCACACGAATGGTCTCAAAAAGCAACATTTCTGTTTCAAGTTGTTCATGAAGCGAAGTCTTCATGCGCTTTGGGCGTGGAGCAAACAATGTCTCAAACGGATCGCTGGATGTCGAGGGCTCACGTTCCTGGTTATCACTGACTTTGTCCGTGGGGGCATCAGATATATGCATTGCATCAAGCAGCTGATTCAAATAGTTCACAACACTCGATTTGAATCGTTGCAACTCCTGCTCCCATTCATTCATGAACACCTGCAATTCTCGGGTCTTTTTGCTGGAATATCTAAGAGTTTTCACCATATCCAAAGCCGTGTTGCAGACATCAATGCCTGACAAATAACAAGCCGCTTTTGCAAATGATGAACCACAATATGGCCACAGCTTCTTTCTCATCTGGTTTCTTAGAAGGCAGCAAGTCTCCCGAGCGATGGCAGGCACTTCTTCACTAATCTGCATTTGGAACAAGTGAATATCCAAAATAAGATAGTTCAGGTAAGGTAGATGAGAAGTTGGCTCATCAACCTCAACTCTGTCAAAGAAGCACTTGACGGCTTCCATAATATCCAACAGAGATTTCAGTGAAGGTAGAAGTGGCAAATTGTCAGATACATGATAGTCTTCTTATGACAGAAATACAGTGTAGTTGTCCACCGCAGATCAAAGTCGAGAATGTTGAAAGCGCCATGGGCGAATCGTGCTTTTATCAGGAATAGCCCGCTTCAGTCGCTTCGCATTTTGGTCGCGTACATTATAGAAAGATTCCACAGAAGTCAGATTAGACAGCATGCCACTTAGTAATTCTGGTGGAGACTTCTCGAAAACGTCTTTGACACAAGTCGACAAGGCATGTTTGGTAGAACCAATTCTACCACCCAAGTTCAGCATCGTTGGATAACGGCCGTCGAACGCTGCGACCATTTTCGGTTCGTTGTCACTAACTATAAAGATGGGTTGAGAGAGCTCACCCTGTTTTTCATCATCCGGTGACTTAATGCATTATTCGAGAATTTTGAAAGTGAACGAAGCGTCGTGTGGTACATCATCCAAATCCCAAATCTTAAGTGGATAACTGAACCAACGCCAATCTTTATCGAGTCCACAAGCAACAATAGCAAAATAAGAAAGTCGATGTTCATGTCTTCCAGACCAAAAATCAATCATGCATGATACACCAGCATCCGGATCGTTGAGACTGTTTCTAAAATGATGTTGCAACTTCGCATGGGATTGCTCTCCCTCAGTCATTAACCTCGATGAAATGTAAGTTCGTCCGATGGAATAGTCATTGATCTTGTTGTTTCTGTGCGTTACCGAAGAAGCGAAGTTTGCGCAAGAAGATGCAATTTGAGCCATGGCGTTGATGGACACAGTCGGATGAGCACAAACAAGCTTCACTACATGCTGCTGCACTGTTCTTTTGCTTCTTTCGGAAGAGGAGGATTGCTTGTTGATGGACCACACTGAAAACTTCGGTGAATGGTGAGTTGATTGGACGTCGTGTCGCCGGTGCGCAGTTTTTCTCGAGATGGCGCTTTATTGCACTGACCCCACTCTGGTTGATCCAATGTCCTCTTGTCTTCTTAAACCAAAGAAACAATTTCTTACAGGCATCACAATAAAGGAAAGGGGCCAACAATGGTTTCTTGTCGTCTCCTGAGCTCTCGGCAACCGGTGATATGTCCACTTGCACGGCCTTTATCCTCGAATCAAGATTGGCACTACCACTGGTTAATGACTTCGGTGGCGGAACAAAAGATACACGAGCAGCAGAAATGTGCTGCTGCAGAGCTTTTTTGTCTACTTCGAAGACATCGCAGCGACGACCTGCCTCAGAGTGGGAACTGAAGTTGCAGACGATTATGATTACATCATATAGCTCGGTTCCTCTTCGGTCTACAGCCTAATGAATCATCACCAAGCGTCAATCAGGGGAAAAGAATGCTTTGCGAGCTCACATTCCCTCACTTGAATTGTCAAAAGTTGCGTAAGTGAAATTGATCATGCAGCGCACGGGGCGAGAGAATCGGTCGGTCACTGACATGGATACTGATTCTCCTCCCGTCGGTTGACGATGCGAATTGACAGACAGCCTCAACAGATAATTACATAATCCAGGTTCTCTCTCTCATTCAAGACCGATATTAGTCTTCTTATAAGATTGATAAGCCAAGAAAAGAATTGCTATGATGATGTTCTAAATGTGAAGGCAATACCAAATGAAGAATGCGTCCAACAACACAGCCTTGTAGTCGCCGATTACTCCATCAAGAAGATCAAAACCTTAAGGAAGAAGTTTGTCCCCAGACTGAAGTTATGGAAACTTCGTGATCAGGCCGTCCGTGAAAGGTTTGAAGCCGAGGTGAAGAGAAGAGCTAGTGAAGTGGAGATTGCGACAAATGTGGAGGATAAGTGGAGTGCAATGAAGACCATTTGGCTCGAGGCAACTGAAATTAACATGCGGCAAAACAAAGGGTCCCGCGCGCACTAGGGTAACCTGGTGGTGGAACGACGAAGTGGAAAGAGCAGTTGCGGAGAAGAGGCATTGGTATTCCGTGTGGCGAAGGTCAGGTCAGGAGTCAGATCGCGAACGTTATCGCGAGGCTAGACGAAAGTCACAGCAAACGGTTTGGAGCGCTCAACAGATGAAAATGTGTGAGTTGACGCAAGATCTGGAACACCGCTACTCTGGTCAGGCCATATTCAAGGTCGCAAGGCAAATGAAGAACGAGAGGGAGGACCCCACTCCTCCTGCCTACATGAAAGATGACGAGGGAAACTTGCTGACAGATGAGGTGTCGTTGCGTGAAAAGTGGCGAAGCTTTATGAGCTCCTTACTGAATACTCAGAATCAGTTCGAGTACCTTCAGGATGCTATGCTGACTGAGGGTACAGGTATTGAGTTTAAAGCGGATGTAACAAGTGCCATGCGGAAAAGCCGCAGAAGAAGAGCTCCAGGTCCTTCCGGTGTCGTTATCGAAATGATCGAAGCTTCGGGTGCTATCGCAGTGGACTGGTTAACAAACCTGTTAAATGTTATCCTTGCGAAAGAATGCATTCCATCTGATTGGCAAAGAAGCGTCATCATTCCACTATTCAAAGGCAAAGGCGATCCTCAATCTTTCAAATCCTATAGGGCCATCAAACTCATGGACCAGGTATTGAAGATATTCAAACGCACGTTGGAGCAGAAAATTCGTGAAACGGTCACCATCGATCAAATGCAATTTGGGTTCATGCCAGGTAGAGGAACCACTGACGCAATATTTTTGGTCCGTCAACTCCAAGAAAGGTACCTCGAAAAGAAGAGAAGCCTGTATCTGGCTTTTGTCGACCTAGAGAAGGCATTCGATCGTGTCCCTCGCCCTGTTGTGAGTTGGGCTTTACGCAATCTCGGGGTCTGCGAATGGTTGATGAGAGCGATCATGACTCTATTTGACAGCGCAAAGTCGGTAGTGAGATGGAATTCTGTTGACAGTAGAGAGTTCGATGTAAGTGCAGGCGTTCACCAAGGGTCGGTCCTGAGCCCTCTTCTATTCGCATGTGTTCTGGAAGCCGTTACAAAGAGCGTGAGAAATGGCCTACCTTGGGAGGCTCTTTTTGCTGATGATCTACTCCTGGTGGCTGAGAGTGAGGAAGAGCTTGCGGGCAAAATGGCATCTTGGAAGGGCGTTCTTCACAGTAAAGGTTTGATCGTCAACTCCAGTAAGACAAAGGTCATGCTTTCACACCCTGGCAAGGGCGATACAGAACCCTCTGGCCATGATCCATGTGCAGTGTGCCGCAAAGGTGTCGGTTCCAATTCCATCAAGTGCACAATATGTCAATTTTGGGCTCACAAGCGTTGCAGTGGCATTGTGGGCCGCCTTTCATCCGCAGCAGCTACATTCGTGTGCCGCCGGTGTAAAGGTGAAGTAAGGGCCGATCAAGCTCCTTCTTTTGGTGACGGCGATCATCTCAAGGTTGACGAGGAAAGCTACGAAGTAGTTAATACTTTCCGTTACCTCGGCGATGTCATTGATGCTGGCGGAGGTGCAAGTACAGCAGTCAGAGCGAGGATTCGAAGCGGTTGGTGCAGGTTTCGTGAGATGGCTCCCTTTTTAACATCTAGAGCAACTGCACTTTCAATGAAGGCAGTCATCTATAAGTCTTGTGTGCGCACCAGCATGCTGTATGGTAGCGAGACTTGGGCCTTGTCAGCTGAGTGCCTGAGGCGACTTGAGGTGAACGAAATGCGGATGGTCCGTTGGCTGTGCGGAGTCTCCTCTCGCGACCGCATTTCAAACGAGGAACTGAGAGCTAGAGTGTGCCTGGGGCCTATCGGCGACTCCATAAGAAGACGTCGTTTAGGATGGTGTGGCCACGTAGAAAGAAAGGACGAATGTCAATGGGTGAAGCGCGTGCGGAAATTGAGAGTAGATGGGCGCCGAACAGTTGGACGTCCAAAGAAGACATGGAGCGATAACATCAACGAAGACCTTCGAGCGCTCGGACTCCGTGTCGAAGATGCAAACGACCGAGCGAAATGGAGAGCCGCCATACAAGCGAATCGTCGTACCCAACATGGATGGAGCAATCGACGTTAAATGGAATAAGTAAGTATTATAAGTAAGTAATGGTTACCGACCCGTGTTTCGTCACCCTGACAGAATCATGCTTTTTTCAGACAATGACAGCCTGCTTACTGTAGACACACCTGTACAATGTACATGTATAAATGTTGTATTTTCACTTCAATCTGTGCGTCATTCATGAGCGGCTTCGCCTAGTCATCCAGGAAGATGAGTGCAACTACAGCCTGCATTCTCGCTTTCTCACAACCTTTGCAAACCAAAAAAGAGTTGATACTTTCAAATAAGATTTAAATTTATCTTATTTTGGTGATCAAAATTTTCATTTAATTCCCATGGGATTCCCATGACCTGAAGCAAGATTCCCATCTCATGGGAATTCCCATGGGATGGGAATTCCCATTCCCACGGCAAGCCTGCCTACAAGCCATGGAGCACTGTTGGCTTACTTGCGTTACTCTGCTCTCGAATTGAATAAAACATCAGGGTGCCTATCAACTAGTCCATATCCTACTCATCAATTACTGGGATGTTTAAAAACATGTTGAAAACCACGGCTATAAAAAACATGATTGAAAGCACGGTTGAAAATACTAGCTTAAAAGAAAGGTAATTTACACATGTGTAACTCGTTTACAAAACTGCGTTTTTAAAACCATCTTTCAGAACAAATGTTTTAAAGCAGTATACAAAGCAGTTTTTAAAACCATTTTTATGACCATGATTTTGAAATCCTGTTTTAACTACCAATTTAATGTTAAAACTGTCAATTTTATCATTTTGACAATACAGCTATTCAATTGATAATAGAAACTTTATCCCATTCAATAAAATGCAACGCTTGGTAATCGTTAATGTGTATAGGCGATTTCACTCTCTGTTGCAATCCTGTTCTCAAGGCTCATATTTTGCAACATGCAATGTAGCTGCTGTGAATCATGCTTCATCACATCAAAATATTCGGTTGATAAAAGTGTTAATACAGAAGACTGCCACGCTGCATGAAATATATTTTTATCATACACACCATCAGTACGAAAAACATGATGGCACGTATTACATGAGTTCAAGTGAAACGATCTGGACTCTCCGGTAATGTACGGGTATATTGCAAGTAAACTGTCGGGGAATTTCACTCGTAACTTAGATAATGAACTCCGTAAAATTTCGATACAGTTTTCTTCAAGCAGGATCCTTAATCGCTACGTTAGAGCGTTTAGATGGGACTTGGCATTGTCGCATGAAACGACGTAATTTCGAGCAACAATCAACAATGGCCGCCATAAACTTAATTCGCTCCATCTTTTTCATGAGTCATTTCACAAGAGAAGATAGTATCATGGTCAACGCCGAGCTAAACAAATGGTGATATTTTCCCTCAATATTTTTCGCTTTGAAATGGTGATGGTTCTGTTTGTGATTGATGATAATAAATATATCTTTGTTGACTTTACATGGGAGTCCAAAGAGAACCAGGGTAAAGAGCAGGTTTTTGGTGTTTCAGAAGATTGAAAGCCATTACTAAGATTAATTGCCGGATTATTGATGTCGTACTTCACCAAACTATTGTCGCTTTACTCTCCCGCTTATCATGAAATTAATGCTTGGCGTGGAATGTTCGTCGGAATTTACCGGTTTACAGTAGTATTTGGTTTCATCGCATAATGCGTAAATCATGGAAGCATATCGACAGCGTTACTACTCTGATAATGAAAATCTCACGAAGGGGAATCTTTTTCAAGCAGACTTATCGACGAAATGTGTTGCGTATACTTTCAGTTATGCACTTCATCAAATATGGTTTTAGATTTTAAAACTGACTGTCTGCAGACTTTGGAAGTTGTGAATTTCGATTAAATGAAATTTTCTTCAGCTCTTCAACATGTGCTTTTTGGAAAACAGGGAAAATATCCAAAACTTGTTAATGAAAAGAAAACATTTTGTAATGAACTATTCATTCCTTACAAGTAGAATACAAGCATCATCCGAAATTTCTTTTCCCTTGCTTCTTGCCTCTTTGAACTCATGCAAAAAAGATTTTTCTCACGCATGAGTGCAAAACTCAATATTGATTATTCATTTGACTTTCCTCAAAACCTGACATACATTGTCTTGCCACGAATGCCTAACATTTGCATATAATGCACGAACAGCCCAGCTCCAGTAACAATTATGCTTGCTTACTGACAGAGATGCTGAGTAAAGACATACGTGTAAGTGAGGACACTTTTGATCAAAATTCGCATATGAAAATGCTTTCTGTCAATGAAAAAATCTGCATCTGATCCTCTCATTCTTCGAAAGTAATTTACAATTATGCATCTTTGTGTAATAGTTCGTCGTTCGTGTGCACTGTGGTCTCGAGTCGGAGTAAAGTACACGACTTAAAATCTTTTGGTGCTGAGGATGCAACATGTCCATTTTTTGATAAGATTCACGTTGTTTTGCAAATTTCCGAATGACCCCGCAGATGAAAATGCACCCTCTTTATTAATAAGTCGGATAACAGCAGAAGAAAGGCACATTCTCAAATTCAACTATAATTTATGTTGCCCAAAAACTACTCTAGATGGAAGAATAAACTACTAAAAATTCAAATTTCCCCAGACGACACATTCTGACGAATTTCTACAGGTTTTCATAATTTTCCAGACGCTTAATGCCATCCGATATGCTTCTAATAATGGTGACTTTCAACATCATTCCCCATCTTTCTATCAACAACAAAATATCCACCGTCTTGCACGACTATTCCGCGGAGGAATCAGTAGCTGATGCTGTGTCACAATGTATTTAATTTCATCTGTACAATTTGCATACTTGCTAGCTAGCCTAAAGTTCTAAACGCGGATTTGAAAAGATCAAAAATCAAAGAGTCAGCTTTCAGACCTCATGCGATAGAACTCTAGAATGAGTGTCAAACGAGCCTTTTGGAAACTGGGACATTTTTATCATTCCATTTCATCCAATCGATGTATTGTTCCACCCCTTTATTCTTTGAGCTTGACTATTGCTTATGCTGCTCATATGTATAATGAAAGTCATTTGGCATCAATAATCTAAATAGCAAATAGACAAAGCAATTCATTAAAAACCCTTAAGCTTTGGCAGAGATGACAGACACTATAGTGCAATGTCAGGCTACGAAAAGAACAAATTTTCCGATTGTGAAGTTACAACTCAGACAATAAGCAATAATTTTTGACAACAAGCGATTTATGGGTTTCATTACCTACACAGCATGCATGAAATTTGTTTAATCCCTTTAGGCAATTTTAATTTTCAGTTGCCTTTCATACTTTCATGGACAGTGATGAATTATTGAAAAATCAATTAACAATAGCTTGAAATGAAGTGCAACATCAAATTATTCCTCCTCCTCTTCTGTGATAAGTAAACTGAAAATAATAGTCATCGTCAGAATTTCCAGAACAACGTGTGTTTTCAAGTACACTACCTGGCTTCAACAAATGAAATTATTTCATCCGAGTTTTGACGTTGGTGTCTACAGCTAATGTTTATTTAGTTGTTGTCGTCACTGTAATCAATGCGAATTCGTGCTTCTTATATGTACCCTCAAGCTCATTGTCTATTTTCACCCAGCATAACAAGGCTGTAATTTAACTCAATGTCAAATTCTGTATAATAGTTGCGAGCTCATCACTCAATTTGAGCACCTTGGTTAGATAGATCAACAATCTAAATTTGTGACGATATTGCAGCAAATCGATGTATGGCTGCTGGGTGAAACTGTGATGGATGAATATTTCACTGTTCGAATGATGTTAAATACATTGCCAATTGCGATCATCAGACATTTTGTTCTGTCGCTATGAAGTTAACGTCGTTTACGGAGTCAATATGCCATACTCGCTCCTCTTTCCTTAGCAAGCTACATGCTCCCTATTTGAAGCCAATCCATGTTTGCCCTCGCATAATTTGTACACAATAAGACAAAAGTTGATCTTAAAAGAGGCTTTAATAGCCTCTGATTGAATAATCGACATCGATCAAGTACAAAGAACGAGGAACTGATTATTTTATCACTTTATTGGAAAGTATAAATTTATTTTTGCTTTCATTTGATTTAAATCATCAAATATATTTCATTTATTTTAGTCTTTGTAACTTATATTAAATATATTTGGTGAATCCATAGAGCACAAGTTATCTATACTACTTTATTGGCACGATGTTGGTAATGGCATTACAAAAATCACCAAAACCTTGTGATTCTTTTTCTTCAGCAGACATTTTTGAAGTGCCAAGCTTCAACGGTTTGATGATCATCGACTTCTTCTACTTTACATTCAAGACAAACACCATCAGACACAATATATCTCCAATATGTCGCCCGTTTCTAACTGAATTCATCAGATTGTTATGTGAACGAACAGAATCAACAGGTTGGAGGGGGGGGGGAAACTGAAGATGGTAGCTACTGATGCCAATTCCGCTGGTTACTTCCTTCACGAATGTGGTCTCCATGGCACTGTGAATAAGTGTGTGGCTTTATGATTTTTTGGTCGTGTGGTCAAGTCCAGAAAGTACCATTGAATGTCGACAGGAAAGTCATTCCAAATAAAAGGAATCATGGTATGTGTCGCAGAGCAGACGCCCAACGAGTTTGACGTAGATGGGAGACATGTAGCGCACGTGTGCGTACATGTAGTAGATTAGAAAGATAGTTTGATTAGAAAGAAATCAAACGTCTGCTGGTGATTAGTTTTAGTGAATCGCCCCAAACAAGAACAGAAAGGGACCTGCTTGTCGTTGAAGAATGCAACCATCTTCATCGAAGAATTTTCATTACAACTATTTTAACCGGAATGGAAGAGACGACATTCAGAGACATGCACTGCTCACTGTCGACACAGAGCAACAGCAAACAATGAAATCAGAGTGAACAACTGATGGATTCGACCAAAGTCTGTCCACGCTCTTTGGAAGTCTATTCCGCTAAATAATTCCAGTCTTTAAATTAGACTACATCATACTGCTACAACGAAATTGACTTGGCTGATGTCAGTTTAAGGCCAATCCACTGTCAAATGTGTCATCAATCATTCTGGATAATTTAGATTAGGATGAACAATTGCCACTTGGTTTAAATTGGGAGCCCTTTCAGGTAGGTTAGTTTGGCTGCTGTGGTTCCATGAAGGCTTATGTTTGGACAAATCCACCAAATCTTCCTCAGACGTTTTGTTGGTCTCCAAAGTCTATGTAGTACCTAACAACATACATTGTAATTAGAAACATTTCCAGTTAAGTTAAGCCCGAGCTAGACCCACTGCTGATCAGGAATACCATGGCTAAGCATATCAACATACCTTGGTTACTTCGAAATCATCAATCCAAATTGTGTTTAGAGACTATGGCTCTCAATATCGGTTATAACATCGAATAGGTAGGTGCTGTTCCATTGCATTAGCAGAAGTTTCTTCATCTTCACAGTAGTAGGCTTAAATAAAATCTAATTTGAAACAAACATTTTACAACACAATCCTATTACAACAGCCGTTAAACAAGAAAAAAATAGATAAACAAGTATTCACGTCTGCGTCTGCATCGAATTCGAAATTGTCATGAGTTACAAAAATGATCCGAATTTCGTCTTCGACAAATTCCACATTTTCCGTTTCTAATCACAATATTCCGCATTAAACGATGTTCCAAGTATAGTACTGTAATAGCGCATTTACGGATATTGATCGTATTCTAAATTTCGATCTATTCGCGATTAGTTGCAAGTAGGCTACCCTTCATTATAGGCCCCTACTTCATCTTACAGCCGTTCTCGTTATTTTCTTTTGCATAATGTGTGCGCTTGTCACATTTGTACAGATACCACAGCGTGCTTTAACAACATAATATTATCTTGGGTATCTTTGTCAGATGTCATAATTCAAATTTCACCTGACATGTAAATAATGCTTCGTGACGCGTGACGTTTTCCTATTTTCAATAACATAATCAAATTGCATTTGTCTTCTATTACTAATTTCTATCATTCTGTATTAATCTCATCAGTCATCAATTATTTGCACTTTTCTGTTATCATGTGATCACGTTGATGTTAATTCAAGACGCGATGTCCGCGATGTCATTGGAATATGCAATTGATCGCATGACGGGAGATCATCATGATTGTCGGGAAAAGTCAAAACTCCCTAATCAGTTGTAGGTCATCGATGTAATTTTAAGTTACAAAAGCTCAATTAAAAGTTTAAGTTTCGAAAAAGTAAGGCTGAAAATGCAATTAAGAAAATTGCAAGATGTAATTTAAAGCCAAAGTTCTGACAGATCTTCGGCGTCCAGCGCCTTCGGTGGTCGATTTTATAACGCATACGTGTACACTGAACATGCTACGTGGTAGGATTACTGACGCTCAAGCGTAGGCCAGTATACCTCGAATTACAACTATTAAAGCATCTGCGTTCTTAACATCCACTCATCCAAAATCCAGCGCCATTAAGAGGAATACACCGAGAGAAGCGAGTTATGCGGACCTGCCAACACTTCCGGATCCACTAAAGCGAAGAAATCGTCAAATCCTGAATTGATGATTTGCTTCGTTGCGGCAGTTAACATTTCATTGTACGCATATCATTTGTAATGACGCTTCGTGTAAAAAGAGGCACTGATGTACCACCTACGCCTCTTTCTCTGCATACCTTTGGCGCTAAAAGTTGAAATCTAAATGGAAATTCAAATAAACTGAATGAAACAATATTTCAGGATTGTCATTTGACAAAAACGACCTGGCAGAGAAATAACTTTGACAAGAAACCGCGTCGTCATGACAATATCACGAGCGCATAGATTGTAATTAATGGATAAACGCTACTTAAATTACGTTGATATTTATGAGGAAGCATTTAGTCGTTTGACTCTAAAAATAGGAAGCATAAATTGAATTATCAAATAACAAATCAGATCGGCTTTTGGTATGATTTGTTTCGATTTAACAACTGAAAGTCAAATTCTGCCGACATATCGTTTATATTTTTTCTCTCTATCGTTCAGCCACAGCTGCATGTAAGTCGTGCAGTCAAATAGTTCAGGTAAGTGAGCTAGTATATGCGTATCAAGTTTCTACCATTCCAAAGCAAAACCTCCATTCTGTTATTGCCACATTGGTAATATAACTGCGAATAAATCGCATTTATTTGGTAGATTGGTCTTTTATCTGGAAAATTGGCTGTTGCCACAGGTTTCATCATATTGCCAGATCTTCTTCCAGATCATTCATAAAATACAAAACCAACATTTTCAAATACTAAGGAAACAGCAGACTTTGATGCATAAAATATTAAAATTAACATTTATCAGCATACTAAATTGAAAAGTGGAAAACTGAAGGCCTTACTACAAAATCTAAAATTTTTATTCTGGAAAAATGTACACTTGAACTTAATACATAATGACTTTCCCGCAGACAAGGAAGTCGAAGATTTGGTTTTTGCATAACACGTTCAGTCATCAATAAATTTTCAAGTGTACACTTTTCAAGAACAATATTTTTTTGGATTTTGCAGCAGGGCTTTCAGTTTTCCATTATTTGATGCACAAGTTCTGTGTTCATATTAGTCACACTGGATGACAACGTGAGATCATATTGATTTAAGCTGACAATCATGATAGCTTAAGACTTTTTGCACTTCAGGAGACGATAGCTGTTAACTTTTCTAATAAAAACATCCTTTTTAAATTTCACATGAAAAAATGCTACATTTTGCATTTTTGTGTAAATTTGCGACAAATCAGGATATTACTCACCACTTTGTTGGAACATGTGAATAGAATAATCATCACACAAGATCAGTAATCGATACGCGAGACTGCCATCCTTTTTAGCGAACATTATAGTCCAAATCTGAAACACCAATGATAGGTTTTGTAGGGTTTCGCACATGCAGCATACTCGCAAATTCACATGAATCCATGAAAAATTGCATCAGAGATAAAAGAATCAGTAATTCTCCAACGATGAGATTGCGAAAGATCGTCTTTGTGAGAACATGAAAATAATCTGAGAAACAGGATCAGGCCAAACTTCTAGCAGCGAGGGCTACCATGTTCATCGATCGATTTCGAGTTTGTTTAAAACCCATCCTCAGGACAGTACAATAGCTGAGACAACAGTTTTTAAATATGGATAAATCATGGTCAATACAGGTCGCTTTTAAAAATTTTAAGACCTGAGCAATTTTTCCCAATAAATATTAAGTTCCTCCGTGTTTAGCATCCAACGTGATTGATGTATTGTTATACATGCAAACAGTGCTCATTCGGGAGACACGGAGACATCTAATCACGAGACTGAATAAGCATCTGAGAAGGGAGCCAGTCCCTACCGAAATGAGTTGTCATCCAAATGAAGCAAGCCCAGAGGACTTCGAAGTTTTGTTTAGAAGTGTTCACTCCAGTATCGCAGAGACACCATGCATCAAATCAAGTACGAATGTACAAATAAATGAGAACTCTTCATCTGTGACTCTCCACATGTTCTAATTTTAGCATCTTTTAGTAAATTGCATTGACCATGATTTATCCATTAAAAACTGTTGTCTCTGCTATTGTATTGTCCTGAAGATGGGTTTTAAACAAACTCGAAATCGATCGACGAACATAGTCGCTCTCTCTGCGAGAAGAAAGCAATCAGTATTAACATGTCCTCTGAGATTTCTGCAAATTAATCGGGGCAGGTGATGTGATAGCGAGACGAAGTCTGTTGATTGTACGCAATGGTTCGTGGTTGATTCTACTAGAAGACGGCACTCTTTGTTGATGATGTGGGTGGCAGCTCATCCGCTCACGTGTCAACGTGACAATTGCAATCAGGTACCCAAATGCCATCAACCAACTGAAACGACTTAATCCAGTGCATGTCAGTCTAATGAGAAAACTATGAAATGCAAAGCGCAGTAGGAGCAGGGGAAACTTTTTAAATCTGAAGTTAACTGTACAATGTACATCCAAAAACTATTTGTTCAAAATTCGCTCACTTTATCGACATCACCATGGTGTTGAGCTAGTTGTAAATGGCTCTCTAGCTTCGATTCTTCAGTCCAGACTTTCTTTTCATCGAAGAAGCGATACACACGAACTGCAACATTTTTGAATGGCTGGTCCGCTTGCCGATGAACTGCTAATAGATATTCGTTGTCTCCCAAAATCGCAGATTCCACCGCTGAGGTGGGATGAGGCAATTTGTAGATATTGACATCGTTGATGGCTGAGACGGAGAATCTAAGAATCACAGCCTCTTGCCCGTCCGATAAGAGACAGGAGAAGTCAGACAGGATCGATAGAGACAGCTTGCGTGATTCAACCCCGTGGTCCTACAAGAAAGATATTGTGTACATGATATCTGTTATCACATAGCGAGTCCAGTCTCGGAAAAATGTAATTGTTTAATTTCTATAGCCTACATCTAGAAACGCGCATTAAAGAGCATTTGTCAGGTCGTCCTATACCATCTGAAAAACGCAATCACGTAAACTTCCAATAATCTTTCTTGCCCGTCATCGCCGGTACGAACAAGACTCACATTGCAGAATCAGAACTTCTACTGATTAGGACACAAATGTTTTTTTGAACAATAACACCAGTTCTTCCCATTGTCGAGTTTTAATTATTGACCTAAGTTGTTCTTATTGTCCTGATTTGTTGCGTTTTGCAAATAAGCCACTGATGATGAAGATATAAGTATTTGAAATAGCACAAATTGGATAGAGCAAATGATAACTATTGTCAATTTTCGTGATAATTGTCCTCATCCTTGATATTGAGTAGAGAGTCATAAGCATTAATTATACCTATGGATCATATGACAATGGTGATAATGAATAATTCTTGAAACGAACTTGAGACAGTTGCTAACCCTTATTACTTGCTAACCCTATTAATTTGACTTTTGAACATGCATGAGATTCCGGTGACACGCCATTTCCGGAAAATCCCGTATTTCATATGACTTACTCTAAATCATACTACTTACTCTAAGTCCGATACGAATTACTATCAGACTAACTAGCAAGCTTGATAAACATTATGCATACTCAGCTGATATATTGAGAGATATTATTTTATTAGAAACACTTGATAATAAATGCTGTTTTTCAGAACACAGAAGCAATGCATATCAAAAAGTGCGGCTGCTGATGCTTCAGTATTTCCAGAGAGGCTTCAAAAGCCTTCAAAGAATGCCACCGTAGGGGCCTTTCTGCTTTTAATTTCTTCTTGTACTATGTCATACCGACCACCTCTCGTCCACAGATCGATACAGCTTCGGAATCTATGCTTCCACACCATGCTGCTTGACTACCATTGACTTAAGTGGAATGGATTCACTTATAATCATATGGAACACGAGGTCGTGCACACACACACACGCGATGGAAAACGTACAAGATGACTTCGAACATCTAGGAATCTCCATCGTCCGAGTGAAGGAGCAAGCCTTGGACAGACCCTCTTGGCGACGACTGGTAAAAATCGCGGCCTCAACGCCTCATAGTCAGGAGATATTGGCAGGCATCACATGTCATAAATGATGAGAATAAATCGTCTCCGTAATGACGAATGTTAACTCAATCTTGACATTAATTTGTGCTTTCTTGTTTCTCCTGTTTTGTCTGGTGCGATAATGTTGTTCCGGAAAAATGGAAAACAATGCCTAAGGCTAAATTGAAATTAGTAGCCTATCATGATGTCCATGACAGCAAGTAGGTCTATCAGAAACATGGCTAGTAGCAGGTATGTACATGCACTTACTATCCTATCTCAGCAAGTGATAGATCTAGGAGAAGTGACAATGTAGACAATGACAAAGACATGCTATTATGTCTACTAATTACAAGGACTTATTATAGAGGAAAGGTCTTCTAACTAGTCACATTTTTATAATCTATTATTCATGATTGATACTGGACATGATCATGCGAGTAATAGACCCCGACCCCTCACCCCTACAATTTTTCATGTTTTTGGACAAATCTCGAGACCCGATGAAATCCATGCAACATTTCCGGAATTCCGGAAGAATCTCATGCATGCTTTTGAATAATCAACTGCAATACTTAAGTTGCGCAAAATCATATGATAGAAAACCATAAAAATGATATTTAGCATATGACCTGGTAAAATGTTAAACATGCAGCTAGATTAAAAAAAAACATAGATTTTAGAAAATGCGATCCTGACTATGGTATATTCCTTCATGAAATAGACAGACACATGGCACTAGAAGAAATTTCGATGCTAGTCGAACATTATTGATAAGCATCTGCTTATATAAAAGAGCCAAAAATGAAAAACATTCTATTTCTTATCTGTCAGGAATTTACCTTGAGAGCGATGCTTTTGAAGCTCTGCGCATTGCTGTCGATGTGTACAAAGTGAATATTTTCACTGCCTCGAGCGTGACAAACCAATATCGATGCACCACTGATCCAAGCACATCTGAAATCATACGAGAATAACTTAAAAGTTTTAAAAACTCCGTATACATGCTGTTGATGTTCCAAGGACTTTGAGAAAAAGGTTGTTTTTTTTACTTATCAGAACTAGAATCAGTTTCTTAGCATTCCTGTTATAATTTTTGGACTTCGAGAAATTTTAAAAAAATCAGGTATCTGAATTAGGATCACATATGCTACAGATAATGCAGTTAGGCAAATACATTTATGATAACATTGATTTGCTTGTTGACTAGCAAATTGTAATTGTTTTGTAATTTGTTTGTTGCCAAATTTCTAGAATTCGCATCGTCGGCCAGAAGGTTGCCGAAATTCGGAAGATAGAGCTATCAGAACCATTCATCCCCATTATTCATTTCATTAGATAGTACCCGAGAACCCAGGAAAACAGACATATTTCTTCTGCTTGCTGTTTTATAGTGTCATACAGACGTAATGAAAAACGATGTTTTTATGATGAGATTTTCCATTAATTTAACGTACTAAACAGGTTTTACCCAATGACCTATCTACGCAGTGTCGCATCCTACGGTTATGAAACTTTAGCCATATACTTTTAGGACTAATTGCAGCAATATTGCATATTTAGAGACATGTGATATCAATATTATAAATAAAAAATGATTCGAAGGTAAACAAAAAATCAGCTCCCCGAATGGTCAAATGTTGTCTACTGGATGTTATCGACGTGCTTTCTGTGTCAGAAAATATGCGCTTTTGACTTTCAATTCCCATTAAATATTTAGCGTCATATTAGCAATTAAATTGCTTGAGAATATGAGATGATCTACAAACTATGATACCGCAGAACTGACATGTAGTGTATGAAGTGGAAATCACAGTAATATGAATTTTTTCCTAAGTGTGATATCAATTTAGCAATTTATCACAAAATATTTTAGAACTAGATTTTCCGCTCAAACATAGAGAAAAGGAATCTCCAACATCGTACGTATAGCGCATAATAAAAAATGCTTCATTATATTATACCTCGGTTATGTTCATCATCGCTACCTCGGTGATGTCATCGATGCTGGCGGAGGAGCAAGTGCAGCTGTCAGAGCGAGGATCCGGAACGGTTGGTGCAGGTTTCGTGAGATGGCTCCCTTTTTGACATCTAGAGAACTGCACTTTCAATGAAGGTAGTCATCTATAAGTCATGTGTGCGCACCAGCATGTTGTACGGCAGCGAGACTTGGGGCATGTCATCAGCGTTTGAGGCGTCTTGAAGTGAATGAAATGCGGATGGTCCGTTGGATGTGCGGAGTCTCCTCCCACGACAGCATTTCAAATGAAGAGCTCAGAAGAAGAATGTGCCTGGAGCCTATCGGTAACTCTATAAGAAGACGTCGACTGAGATGGTGTGGTCATGTGCAGAGGGAAGACGAATGTCAGTGGGTGAGGCGCGTGCGGAAATTGCAAGTGGATGGTCGCCGACCTGTTGGACGTCCAAGGAAGACATGGAGCGATAATATCAAAGAAGACCTTTGAGCGCTCGGGCTCCGTGTGGAAGTTGCTAACGACCGAGCGAAGTGGAGAACTGCCATACAAGCGAACCGTCGTACCCAACATGGATGGAACAATCGACGTTATATGGTATAAGTATAAGTATTAAAACATGTAGCATCACCAGGGTTGACATATTTAAAACGGCATTGAAAAAACTCCATGGGAGCTTAGGTCAAATATCTTTTGCTTCTGCGTTGACCACCATGACACTTTAATTATACGAGTACTTAGCTGTCACACCGCATACTTAGAATGATCAGGTACTTGTTCTTTTGATTCTCAAATCTTTTTCGAAAGCCGCATAATCTTCACTTCGAACATAAGCGTCGCACACTCACTGCTTGTCCTTAGTAGACAGAAATTCTATTGTGAAGTTCAGAAAAAGTAGCAGTAACAGTCAACCGTCCTGATTTGATTGAAATTTGCCTCATATGCCTATTAATCATCAATCAGAAATAATTCTACCCGGTGAAAATTGTAACGAAATTTGCGCTTTAGCCATTTGATCGGAAAATCAGCACAAGATTGCGCAATTATTCACATTTGCAAAACTTGACTCGATATTTGATATGCAAAACCTATAAGAACAATTTCATTTCACTGATTAAGAACTTCCTATTTCTTTGACATGCAGATGCATGATGAGAAATAGATAAAATATGAGTATCATATCACATTTAGAAAGATGCACCATAAGTTAATTGTGTCTTCCTAAGAATGGATGTTTATAAGGTCATGAACATTATTGAGTTGTAACTATCAAATACATAGAAGGACCAACGAGGGACACTTATCGAAGCTGGCAAAATGAACACATTACAATCATATTACAAGTTAGTTACTTGGCAGTAAGACCGATTCAGCAGATTTCCGGAACTTCATAATAATTAAACTGGATGGAATAAAAATACCCAACAATCAACTACTCGATAAAATTTCTCGATGTACTACTCGACCAGCCTGTTACTCGTTGAACATCACTACCAATTCTTAAAATCCTTTTCCTGATTCGAGAAAACACCTCGTGGTTCGGAGAAAACACCAACGCTGAAGTACTTGTTCCTTCAAATTTATGTGCACACTGCACAGCATTTGAGCAACACATGAATTCACCTCGCTATGATTTGTCTCTTCAACATGATAGCGTGATACCAATACACTTCAAGGCATGTTGACGGTGAACACATGATTGCTGTTGTGAAACAGCCACCTAATCGATATATAATGTGTAACTTGACAAGTCAATCATCAGTGAAACAATTTTGACTTTCTCTAACTAAAATTCATGATTCGGATTTTCGTTAATATGACCGCTAATTATTAGACGAAAGAGTTTGATTAATTCAGACGTCACACTGAAAGTTTTGACGAAAATGGTGATTGCTTTGATCAACAAGCTTTATCAATGTGGCATCCGAGGAAATTTACTGAGATGGACATCAGATTTTTTGAGTTGTCGCTGTCAATGCGTTCGTGTTAAGCACTCCCTGTCATCTTACAGAAATACTCTAAGTGGTGTAATTCAGGGCTCGGTTTTGGGCCCGCTGTAATTTCTGATCTATATTGGCGATGTTGACGGATGCTTGTGTGATTTATTCATTGTGAAGTATGCTGATGATATCAAATTGGTCATCAGTTGTCCTAGAAATGTCAACTACCTTTGCAGGATAACATAAATAGAGTCGTGAGCTGGTCTATTCTCAACAAGTTGTCAATCAATATCGCTAAATGCAGAAGCATCTCGTCCAGTCTTCGTGACGCTTCTCAGTTATCATACATGATCAATGATGTGTGTTTGGAACAGATCTGAGAAATTAAGGACCTTGGTGTGAATAATCACTTCATCAGCTCATCTCATAGTTTCAAGAAGCGCACATCTTCCATCATTTTTGCGAGATAACCGCATGCTTGGTCTCGTTAAGCGAGTCTTTCTAACACTGGACAAGAATTTCTTGGCGCATCTGTTAAAAGTATACTTCCGTCCTTCATGCATCTTATGATGTACACGTGAATTGGGTTAATAAAAGAAATTGAAGGCATACAACAACGTTTCTATCAATTATTCAGTGATCTGCGGGATCTCGATTGCAAGAATCGATTAAGTGAATTGAAACTCCTTTCTTTATCTTCTCGCCGGCTAAGGTACAAATTGATATTTGTGTACAAAATGCTAAATGGTCAGGTCAATCTCGATCCTAACAAATACTTCTCGCTTTCGGTCAGAAATCCTTGCAGCAAAAACTCTTGCATGATCACAGTCAAAAGAGTAAGAACAACAGCGCGCTACAACTTCTTCATAAATGACGTAGCAAAACGAGGAATAATTTGAATCATGATAAAGTTTCTGCTCCAACTCTGAATGAATTTAAACGCCACTTATCTACTTACTTCTGCATCAACGGTATCTGGTAGAGAACTTTTTAATAGCACCAAATAGCTTGACTTTTTCATTTTTTCTTTTATAGTTGTACTGCCATATACTTGTTGACCATACTCTTGTTGCCCTTCATGGGCTTCTGATTTGCCTCTGTTACGGACATACATGGAAATGAATGTCATTTGCACTGTCTTGGCAAATACATTAGCCACAGAATTAAATATTTTGTTTATCTGCTTCGGTTTGCGATACGCGCGCAGATGAATCTAATTCTGTGACATTAGCAGCATCATTATCATTCATGAATTCATTTTAAGTTCATTCATTCTTTAGTCAACAAAAGCATTATTTGAAAGAAGTGATGTCAAATGCATATTTTCGTTTAAAAATCTATGCAAAGTTTCAAATTTTTTTTACTAAAACCCGCAATTTTTGCCCATCCTTTTTTTGTTTTATGACTTAGAAACTTATTCAACCAAGTTTGTTTCGCAATTTCAATATCTTCCGATACTAATTCTTTAATATTTCAATTTATTGATCATTTTTAGCGAAATTTAACTTCAGTCGTTGATGTAGGATTATAAGAGTGAAACTAAAACATTGAACGCTTTCTTTGCAAAGAATGGTGACAGCGTTTATACACTTATAGTTCCGATTACAAATAAAATGAAGGATTCCATTCTTTTAAAATTCAATTCCGTCATGCACAGTCTTGAATTTAAAAAAGCGAAAGAAAAATTCTGCGAATCGGATGACAGAAGCAAATACACGTTGAATTAGCTTTTCAGAATAAACTGACAATGACTGCTTTTATTCCAATATTGCTGTATAAATATAATTGTAAACGAGCTGCAGATAGCTCGTAAATATTTTTCTGGAGTTCAGAATGTTTCTAGAGAACTCCCTAAACTTCTGCTTTCCGTATAGCTCATTCTTAACACTGGAATTCCGTGATGCCGCTTTAAACAGACACGCGTACGCGTACCGCAGTATTCCCAGATGCATTTAAGAGCACACATTCTATACATTTATTGTTTCACTCCAGACTTCCTGGTGCTGTCAGTTATCAGTTAAATTTCATGATAAAAGGCCTATATGGGCTAAGCTATTTAATTACCTGGATGGCTATCTCTCTAACTAGTTAGAAGTCAACACAATAAAAATTGCATATAACCAACGCAAATATCTGAATTCTGGCGGGATGACATACTGAACTTCGTCATAAAAGTCAAATATCTAAATGAAGTTGTATGAAATTATGATTATAAAATATAGCCTATATGAGCGAGTACATTCTTCGAGTGCAAGTCAAAATTAAAGCTGTCAACCTGCTTCTGTGTGGCTTTTTGGATGAAAGATAAAAACATGACTCTCTGCGTGAGATGCAGAGACGCTTAATGTACTAGCAGCCCTCGCAGTGCCGATTGAGAAAGAAGTATTACAGCATAGTAATGAGAAGCATGATGTCAAAATATGCGCCAAATCTTAATGTTAGGCTTTTCGACGATAGCATGAAATAAATAGTTTTACTGACACTTAGAAGGCCCAGAAATCACATAAAAGCTTACACTATTATAGCTGTAATGCTTTAGCATCCTCAACAAGAGTTTTCGTGGGATACCCGTGATTATTGAAAAAAACCCTGACGTGCTTCTGCAATATCCTAGACATGCAGAATATCAGTAATTCAACTGCACTGCATCAACAGCCTAATTCATAGAATTTTCGAAGACCAATTTTGGGCACATTGATGTGCACCATTATTCTTAACAAAGACAAAGATCATTTTTATTAAAATCTTTGTTTTTAAATGCTCGCTATACAATTTCATCCCTTGTCTAAAATTGTGAAGCTTCTAGAAAATTGCAGGTGGTCAGCTGGACGATAATGATCGATGACACAAGTTTTAGTAATTGTCTGATGAGTCAGGTTCAACATCTAGCTGCAAGTGCTTCTCCTCATTTGATATTTTAGTATCACTTCTTAGGCATACGTGTATCATTTCATTTTGTAATTCTCTTTATGCATTTATTATTCTTAAGCAATTTCTACATGCATTTCTATTTATGGCAAAGCCAAAAAGTAGGCTGCCCTTCATTTTTTGGTCGATTCTCTATTGAAATAGAAAGAATGGTATTTGACGTCCAAGTGTATTGCTTTTTACTTCAAAAAAGAATCGATAAGAAAATAAGGAGAAGTTTACCTTTTGCATTTGCCATGTCTCAGATCTCAGTTTGGTCAACTATGTACATGCATTTCGACAGTAGGCTACTAACAAATCAAAGGAAGGACCCATCGAAAAGTCGTTTGACCCTCTATGACGGGCGGACTGGAAACAAAAGCAATGAAGAAGAAGCAAGAATTAGCGCTGGAGGTGCGGAGTGGTTTGCACTTGACGTGACGAGAAAGGACACGGTAAGAAATAAGTTTATCAGTGGTAAGATCAAGGTCTGAGCGGTGAGCAAGAAAATTAGAGAGGTCAGACTAGGATGGTGCGGGCATGTTATGCGGAGAGACGATCGGTGTGTGGGAAGATGATGGTGATGTGGCGGCCGAGCTGCGGTGGCGACGGCTTTACTATTAGCCTTCGCACCTGCTTGGATCTCGTGACTCCTTCAAGTTTTCTGAGTATAATGTGCGACCATCTCTTCCTCTGCTCACCTGTCATGTTCGGACCAGGATTAACGCAATTCACTATTAGATTCGGGAATATTAAGCATTGTAACCCAAGTGCCCAAACCATCTCAAGCAATTTGCTCATATGACAAATTACATCATCGCAATATTGAGAGTCTGACTTAACTCAAGACATTCTTCATATTCGTTTGATTAACCTGACTGAACAAACCCATTTGACCAAATAGTAGTTTCAGGCAAATCGCAGCATCTTTGTAACGGGCGGTAGAGATGCTGCAATGACACCATCTACGCACCATGTGTGTGTGCAGGTGGTAAGCATCAAAAGATCTTCCACATCATCTTGATATGCGAGTTAGTCATCTAGTTAAAAAGACCGCCACAATGGCTAGTTTCCACGCTATAAACAATAATCTCAGGTCGGGATAGGCCTGTAGGTTGCAATCTCTGCACCATTACGCAAATGCACCGGGAATTGTATCAAGTTACTTTTTCGTTTTCTTATCGGATTACATTAACATTGAAACGCTTCATAATCAACACCACACATCAACATAAGCATAATTAATATGCAAGCAGCATCTGGGCAGTTTTTTAAAATTTTTATCGCATTTCCTGCGAAAAATTCTCCCCATGGCAATTTGAGGTAAATAAGAACAAACATTGAATTGCCCTTTAACATTAATTAGAGTAGCGGACTGAGTAGCAAAATGCGATCTTGGTTCATTTATCATGATAGAACAAAGTTGCCGACAACAAAAGGCAAATAAATACTCAGGTTTCATTACTGTAGCAATATTAAGTAGAATTCAGCTGACATGCACAAACGCATACTGACTAATAAGTTGCCAACGAAAACCAAGTGACGAGGCTGTCGTATTTATTCACAATTTATTTTCCAAGCAGACTATCAGCAAGGAAAATATCTGACAATATCAGATGGGCACTATATATATACTCACATTTACTCAAATATTTTATTCATTGGTGTAAATAAGCGATAGACTGTAATTCCTTATTTTCCCCAATAGTTGACATCCGTCTTAGTGACATCAATCTCACTGAATCTCAAGATTTTCTCCAAAATTATCAACTGGACTTATTTAACAGTCCAGACAAGTATTTTCAAACAGCAATTTATATTTCCTATATTCATGGTGCTACATCAATGATGGTGAATTTCACAATACCGGTGTTTTTCCATCATTTTCCTTCTGTGTGGATTTTCTAAGGTTCATTACAAATGCTCCCAAAAAAGCGGATCATGCTTGTAGCCGTTTCTTCTTCCACCAAGTATATTCCGCTTTACATCTCCATCAAGATTCTAACTGAGGATGGAAGACTGAGATATCGAGGCTTCTGGCTTCTAGGAGACTTCATTGAGCTTGCACTTACACTACTAAAATTCAAACTGATTTAAAGAATTCAACTGTGGCATCTATAAGAGTCAATTTGCCTTTTTCTCGATGAAGAAATAAGTAAGTGTGACCCGAAATATAATGCGCTGGTATTTCGGTTGGTAGCCTACTAGGGTAAGGTTAAACAAGAAAGCAATTGCGCATGCGTTTACCTCCATTCACCTAATTTTAAAGCATGGAGCTCAAATTGTGTCGTTAGAAAACGCGAATTTATAGCAGCATGCGATAGGGGTGATACACGCTTTTCAAGTGAAGAAAGCCGCCAAGTCAGTCTCTAGATTTAGTTTGGAAGCGAGGTTATCTGCGGCATTTTTGTGCAGTTTAGATATCTTCATTCAATGGTTCTCGAGAGGAAGCGAATCCGCGATCGGGATTTGATCCATTAAAGAACCGAACAGGAACCCCTATTTTCACCTTCAATGAATCAGATTCAGAACAAAGGGTTTTCTAGGGTAACCAAATCGCGGTAGTTGCCTTACCGAGTATGAAGGACGCCGAAAAAATACGCACTGTGACTGTACCTCCACTACAGAGTTCATAAAAGCGGACAATCTGAATGATGCAAAATGTTATTGATTCTCATACCTTTCAATACTCGCCATACGCAAGAGATTACTTAATCTAGCTTACAATAAAGCTATTATACACTCGCACCCGTAACAGAGGTCCGCAGTCGCCGGAACTTTACCTTCAACACGACACGAAGTTTTTCAGTCGAAACACGAATGCGACTAAACTCCTTTAACACGACACGAACACGAGAACGAAGTCTAACTGCCTACATCTGCCACGAAAGTAACACGCAACGTTTTCGGAACACCCCATTTAAAACATACAGATCAATGCATAACAATAATTTATCGGAGGAAACTCACCAGATTAAAGAAATTACAAAGTAATTTGAATTGAATCAAAACTTTAGTGATTACTGTCAAAAGGCTGTAGACCTCTAACTGATATGTAAAGCTGTTTATCAGGCTGATGAATGTCGTTAACTGTGAGTTACCACGTCTGTCAAAAACCTCTATTCTTCTCATCGTCGACCCCTGGACCCTTTCGCTTGAAACATAATGTGACGCTTCTTTGATAATCCAGCAACCTG
Source organism: Prostheceraeus crozeri (assembly GCA_907163375.1). Taxonomy (NCBI): domain Eukaryota; kingdom Metazoa; phylum Platyhelminthes; order Polycladida; family Euryleptidae; genus Prostheceraeus; species Prostheceraeus crozeri. The sequence goes on along the minus strand of CAJQUW010009731.1, from coordinate 10,299 downwards.
ACTACAAATTCGGCATTACATTATTATTTTGAATATCTTTTAAACCCAGGGTACCCCTCGTACAGAGACTGAGGATCAATTTTCACTTATAGTCAATAATAACTGTGTCTGACATCAGTAAGGCTTAACATATCATCCTCAAATAATTAGCATATCCTAAATTAATGCCGCATTTATAATACTGAATTTCATGCACTGACAAGAATTCTCCACGCGAGAAAAAATATTTAGTTCCATGATTGAAAGGGATAACTACTTTATCCTGAAGTTAGTTGTATGCCTATATTGTCATAAAATGATCAAACGGAAATCTTGAAAAAATTACACAGACTGGCTTAGTTTCTCATGACATTCCCTCTGCAACAAAAGGAGGTCTAAGTATGACATCGGTGAATCCGCTGTTCACTTCATGACTGTGCATTTATTTTTACAAATAAATCTCTTGATATTCTGATAGTAAATTGCTTTACTCTTAGTACTACAATAAACTTGTTACTATTACTATAAATACGTTTACTATATTAAGACTTCCTTGCTACAACGGGGTAAGGATACTGTATTAGTCCATCGCCGAGTTAACTCGGGCTCAGTGAAATCGTGTAGGTATATAAATTAAGTGCCGCAGCCGAGGGGTTAATAAACACGGGGAAATAAATAAAACAGTTTGGTCATGTAGCCTAAATTGTGATGTCGAAACTTCCTCCATCAAAATCGAAATCTAGTCGATTTACGTAAAAATATCGTAATGAACCATTCAAGCATTCAGAAATACACAATAAAATAATTTAGACATCCACTAGAACTTTATAAAGTTCTAGTGCCATTGTCATCAATTTGATTTATCAAATTTGTCACTCACCTTACGTCTCCTTGAATGTCCTTCTCGAACGTATTTTTTAGGGAAACTTCACGACTATGAGCTCCATCAGATGAGAACTGCACCGCACGAATGTCACTCGGTCCTGGATGTGAACTAAATGAGACAACACCGGACCCAAATTTGCTTTTGCTCTTTGATTCGGCATCACTCCCACGGTCTATGTTTGAATAGGTTCGCAAACTGCATGCTTTACCCTGCTCACGACAGCCTCTGTAAGGTGCATATTGAAAATAAATATTCCTTGAAGTTTCTGACTGAGAATTATATTAATTATTATTCGAGACTTAGCATTCAACTAAGAGGTAGATAACACAATAATTCGAACAAAATCAATTACTATATTTAATTATCCAATTACAGTCGGCTATACTTTGTTCGAAAGTTCTAGAATAAAGCGTGTTGAAAATAAGTGATGACTCTTTGAACTTTTGCTTCTTGGCATAACGACAGGGCTTTCTGTGTGATGTTATTGATATTTGTAAAGAAAGATTGCACCAAAAGATTTGATACATATAAATTTTCTTATATCATTTTTCGCCCACGTGTTTGGCCACCAAATAGAAAGATTTCGAGTGATTTCAGCTTTATTTCCTTAAGTGTCTCAAGTCAGCTCTTGGTAAATACAGTAAAAATATCTACAGTGGAAGGAACAGCTCTTTCTCGTGCAAAGGCGGAAGCACTTCGAACAACAGCAGATGCTCGCAGAAATGAGCTGTGTAAGAAGTGAATAAGTTACTTCATTTCGTCTGACAGAAGATTGAATTTTGGAGCCTTGCTTACTTCCCCGTTTTTCGTCCTTGTTCACGTTGAACGGGGTCGGACACGAAGTCTTGACGTCACTCCTCCCCCATTTAGGGACTTGGACGGTGCTGACATAGTCAGACTTTTCTGAAGCGTTGTAGTACTTTTAGTCCGGATGCCCTTCCTGCCGACTTCCCACACTAAGAATATTGGCAATGTATTGAATGAAACTATGCGCGTCATCACCGGTTGCATCCACGGAATCAAATATTTTGTTTATGGTCTGTGGTTACATCCATTTTACTCCGACACATTCTGCTTGTCCTGAGTGGCGTTGAACCTCCTGATAACAGGCATGAGTGGCTGGCAATACGATTACATCAAATCTCCTGTGCAAAAGATCATCTGCTACACGAAAATCTGCTGTGAATTTTCTACAAACCAGGGGAATTTTAAACACTCAACGCTTTTGCAGAGGTGGTGCGACTGCACTTAGGAGCAAGAGAAGATCGCTGACGATGCAGCACTCGAGGGTGTCAACAAATAAAAATATGGGGGGAAGAGAATAGAAGCACCGCAGCATTTAAAGGCATGCATTGTAATAGTTTTTTCACCAACTTGGCAGAGACCTTCCGTGAACGGACATCTATATGCTAATACCTTCATCATTCCCCGAGTGTCCGTCTATCCCAGGATTTACAGTGCTATGATTTCAATCCCTGATATTTTCCAGTTTATAAAAAATGTTACTTCTATTTGTCATATAAGTAGAATAGATTAACTGCTGAAATCCTAAAGGCAATGCAAAGAGCATGGATGTGATTGCCAACAGGGGGCGCGGCCGGAAAAATTCAGAAGGGGGCGCCATTGACAACAGTAGCAATTTTTGGGAAAACTCCATTTTCAAATCATACACGTTCAAAATAACGATGTTTCAATATTACCAAATTCATACAGACATTGACATGCTTATTCTAAAACAAACTTTTCTCCATTTCGCAAATGCTCTGTGATTTTTCTGGCTTTAATGCATTATTTTTTAAGAAGCCTCAGTCAGAGATTCTATCATGAAAATTTTGAAATTTATTTTCAACCCTTGCTGTGCAATTAGTAAAACAATTGTGCAAAATCTCAAGTCATCTCTGTATTACACGTATTCAGACCTGCCAACATTCACATTTGCAAAATCGAGACATGGTCACTATCATCAGGCATGCAAACTAACCCATATATATTTAAAAAATCTGCATTATTTTGAATATCTTATCGAACATAAATACATTAAAACACGACGCACTATCTGAGACAATGGAATCATAAAATATATATGACACAATATACACGTATTACTGTGAAAAGCGAGTGGGCACATCTTATGAGCACGACAACACACATACATCATAGCACACATGTGAATATGGAATGCGCGCAGCGCAAATTTTTGGATGATTTTACTAGACTTATTTAAAAACTTAAAAATTTAAATCTTACATTAAAAATGAAAATATCGGGACATTTGTCAGAAAATCAGGACTGCTGAAAATGGCAATAAAATCGGGACAGTCCCGACGAAATCGGGACAGTTGGCAGGTCTGCGTATTAATAAAAATAGTAGTAGTGCATCTTTGAAGTACATTGAAAATCATAAGGTATATTGAAAATTACAGCTGCCTTATTACAATTCAAGAGTAAAATAGCTTTCTAGAGACATCCATGTTCAGTAATCTCGCGAGTCGCGACATGTGGAAAGAAGTAATATCCTCTCTTCTGAATCGGTAATTCAGGTGATTTGGTAGATATTTATGCAAAATATGACCAATGTTGCACAAAACCTTCTTGTGAAGTTTTACTGATGTGATCTCTTCTGTCTTCAAAGGTTGGTCTATCATAGTTCACTAGTCATGACCAATGGCAATGATCTTATATGCGCGTCTTTGAATTCGCTCAAGCTTCGACGACAAGGCCTTTGAGATTCCATCAAATAACAGGCACGCGTATTCAATTCTAGATAAAATTGTTGCCTGATAAATTTGATGGAGTTCACGATAGGATACGAACTTCTTTGATTTTCGTATAATGCATAACCGTTGGTTGCAAGTCCTTACGATGTTGTCAACGTGGTCTACCCATGTCAGCTGATTGCTGATCTCTCTCAGTATCTTCATCTTACTTGATCGGGAAATATCAAACGTCAGATTTCGGAGCTCCTACTTTCCTTTCAGAAACCACAGTATGCTTGACTTCTTTTTGTTCAACTCCAATTCGATAACTTCACACCAGTTCACCATAGCTTTAATTTCATCTTTTCTTTCCTCTTGTATTTCACGCTATGTTAATGTTTTTAATATAGGCATTACGACATGTGCATCATCTGCGTATTGTACTTGCATGTTCGCAAAGTTTTTGCTGATATAAGAGACAACTACATTAAGATGAGAGGCCAAAGAAATTACCCCTGGAGTACTCCACGCTTAACAGTTATTGCTCATGATCACTGTCCATCAATCTTGACAACACATGTACGGCGTTGTAAGTAGCTAATCAGTTCTCAACCACAACAAAAAAGAAGGAAAACCAAGCTGAGCAAACTTTCGCAAAATATGCGTGTGATCGATTAAATCAAACGCTGCCGACATGTTGACAAAATGGCTATGCCCAAAGACATATGTTCACCAAATAGCTGCTAACTTTTCAAACAATTCTATTAAAGCAGCGGAAGTAGTAGGCCCCTTCTGAATCCGTGTTGTGCGGACCCATAACGACACTCAAATTCATCACGCAGTTTCCACGATTATCCGCTCAAACAGTATAGCTTGGGGTGGGAGGACAGATATGGGATGAAACTGTCTTATATTCGGGGGAATGAATTTTGGAATAGGCGATATGATAAAATGCTTCAATAAAACAGGGAATTTCTGCTGCTTGGTAGATTTCATGCACAAAAATACTTAAAGGAGTCACTAAGAAGTCGGCTAACTTTTAAGAAGCAAATTTTAGTCGGGATGATATCAGAACCAGCTGTTTGATTTACTTGAATATGACAGTTTCTGAGATAGTTATATCCCAGCCTGATGCCAAAGAATTTGTAATTCTGAATTGATTGTTGAGATTGAGGATTTACATAGAGTCAGAGCGATATATGCTTGCCAGTTTATCACAAAGTACATTGGATAGAGCTTATGCATTGCAGAAAGCATGAATCTCGTTGTACGGTACAACTTGTACCATTTATGCATCGTTCTCTTGCCTGACACTTGTTTCAATACCTTCAAGACGCGCTGACTATCATTCTTGATTTTTCCAACGGACAACTCAGATTCTTGTATTTCTGCTTTAACTTTGATTTTCAATTGAGTATATTTGTCCCTTTATTTCTATATGCTTCCCACCTTTAATGATCAATAAGACACTCTAACAATTCTTTAAGAATGGGAATATTTTTCTATGCACATCCTAGTACAAGGATCGTCAACCTGTGTCCCGCGGCTCCGTTTCAAAATACTGTCACTGTGCGATCCATAAGACATAATATAACATGTAAAACTGATCGTCACATGATAATCATTGCTCAGAACCACGCACGTGTGAACAGCTACTCAGCCAGATGAAGCTGGCCAGAAGCCTCCTCTTCAATCAGGCCTGGCATTCACTCATTGTCTGACGCAACAGATCAGCAACCTTGACATAATTGAAAAATTTTGAAGACGCGCAGTAACTCTTTGGCTTGTTTGTTTCATTCATCGCATGGTCTATCAATTTTATACTTCGCCTTAGAGGATTTCATACTTTATTTCACTGCGATGCATTGTGCATGTCATGCTTCCTGAAGCGCTAGCAAAAAAAATCAATAGGTTCCTTTTTGTGGTGATTGACTTCTTAAGGGGTTGTGGACCGTGAGAAGATTAAAGTTGATTCACTAGCCTGTGGGTTGGTTTAGATTGCCAATGCTTGACCTAGTATTGTATTTAAAATGTAAGGAGGGAGTAATCCTCCGATTCTATACGAGTCATTCGCTCGTATTTCGCTGTCAGACAGGTGGATTACTTTTTGGCAATTGATAGAATTGTCCACTCAATCAAAAGAAATGTGACATAATCTTTAAAGTCAGCGATTTTAATTTACATGTAGTCTTCATAGGAGTGAAGCACATGTAAGGCAGATGGATAACATTATGAGACACAAATGTTGCATAAGGCGCAGTATTTATGATACAATAAATTCAATTACTTACTTGACTTGTTTGCTCCATTTATCCCTTCCAGAATACAAGTCGAATGCTGTTAACTGATCATTGACCAGAACGTACAAATTGCCTGTGAATTGTAGATTATCCAATATAAAACAAAATTATTTCAAAATTTCAACACATTGACATTAAACTTACCCTGTTCGGAATTGCACGTAATCGCAGAACTGTGAATTAAGGAAACCAGCATCAAATGGGTATACAGTAAGTATTATTATTATTGCTATGCAAAAGTGAAGACAGAGCGACTTACTGAGCATTTTTCTCTTCTCCGACGAACTTTTCCCATACTATGTTGCCCAGTGCATCCCATCCGCGTAAATACAGACCATTGGCCTCAGAAATTGTATAAACGTCTGAAATTGATTGATAAAATTCAGTCGACTGGTTTTCCGAATTCAGATACTTGCCCTCCGATCATCACGCTACTGAATAAGGATGTTGACTTTAATGCTTGTGATTTTAAGTGGTGAAAGGGTCTTGTAGAAGTTGGACTGATGAATATTGTGTTAATATACTGTGGTTGCTAACAACTATACCTTTTGCCACAGCTGTTGTCTCAACCGGCACAGTTGTTGGCAAATTAAGATTTCTACATACTGCGTCATTATCATTTCTAATGGAAACATTTGCATATCATAGCACCATTTTGACAAGCTAGGAATTCCAAGTCTTCTAAACTGCCATAGTTGTTGGCAAAACCAGCATACTTGTTGTCAGTAAATAATTTATTACAGATATCATTGCTCTATCGCAGTTGGCTATGGTACCTTAAACGTTGCATAATAAGGGATTCATGTCATTTTCAAATCAATTTGATCAAAAATGCCAGGCGCACGAATCACCCAGATCGATCGTGACCGTTTGATTGATGCATACTTAGAAGGTCGTGATTATATTGAATTGGCCGATGCACTGTCCATTAGTCAGCGTTCGGCCTACCGCATAATAATGCAATTTAAGCGAACCAACGAACGTACTGCCTTGCCAACTGGAGCACCCCCTCCAAAGAAGATTTCATAAGAAATAAGGGACGATTTGATTGACTTTGTGGGAGATAAACCTACAGCAACTCTAGACGAAATGAAATCGTTTTTACTCAACAAATATCCTAGCCGAGCGTTTTCAACGACAACAATGCAGCTCAGTTTGGATGGCGCCTTGATCACTCTTAAACTTGTGCGTTCTGTTCCATTTCAGTGGAACAGCTCCGAAGTTAAAGAGGATCGAGCTGTCTATGCTCAATGGATGATGTCCATGGGTGTCACCAAAAACCTGATATACGTCGACGAATGTGGGTTCAACGTTTGGACGGCCCGCAATTTTGGACGATCCTCAACAGGTAGTAGAGCAGTGAGAATGGTCGATGGACAGCGAGGCCGAAACCTCACCCTTGCTTTGGCGGTGTCTCCTCAATTTGGACTAGTACACCATGTCTTTGTGACAGGAGGGATGACTAAGGAGGGATACGCAGCGTTTCTGAGTGAAGTATCCTGACTATTGGAGGATAATGAGATAACCATCATCCAAGATAACGCTCCTTCCCACCGCGACTGTCCATTTCTAAGTGATATTCATGATGTGAAGTGTCTCCCCCGATATTCTCCATTCCTCAACATAACTGAGAATGCAATCTCATGTCTTAAGAGTGCAGTAAAAAGACAGCTATCTTCACAAGAACTGCAACTTAAATTTTCCAACCGGCAGTTAGCGACTGAAGAAGGAATCACTCTTCAGCAACTCCGACCAAATTTTGCAGAGATCCATCATGAGCAACATCAACGAAATAACTTTGTCGAAGTGCCACAGTTGGTTTGGACATACCTTGACATACATTGATCGCTGTCGTGAACGCAAAAGCATTTTTGCCTGACTTTACCTAACTTCCGTCGAGTTAAGATATTTTTCAATAAACTCTTCAATGTAATTTATTGTTTTACAAAATGTTAAATGGCTAAAAATATCGGAAAATTTTGCATATATAGGCATTAGAGCAGCGTTATTTTATAAATAAACCGCATAATGGCGGAACATAGCTAAATTAATCTTGATCTTATGGGACACAGCTCAAATAGGGGTAAAAACAAAATTTCTTCCCTTATAGAAGATACCATACAGAAAAAGTATTAAAAATTGAGTGAATGAAAATCAGAGTAAGCCAGAAACTGCCACTCATCTTTCGCATCGAGCATAAAATTGGGTGTCATCAACGTGTAAATGTGTCATCAACTTCATCAACTTAAAAGTAAACAATAAAGTAGGCATACTAACTTGATAATCTATACACCAATTTTAGACTGGATGCACCAGTTTGTTACATTATATGTTTGCTGGACACATTAAAAAAAACATATTGGTAAAAAATATTTGAATTAAAAATAGACTACGATATTCACATGGGCAGTGATTCCCGATCTTTTTGATAATCATGATATCGGTCACTTTCAAGCTAAAAGTAAAGATATCTGATCTACTGCCAACAACTGTGCTGGTTATGACAACAGCAATGCCGATTTCAGATAGTTATAAAGAGATTGTCCACAAAATATGGAAGTTATGCCAATATCAGCTATGTTGATTGAGAGAAGATATTGAAGGATTGCCAACAACTATGCTGGTTGAGACAACAGCTTTGGCAAAAGGTATATTACTTCATTCTATACTTGGCGATCTCAAAAAATATTGTATAAAATCACTCATCGTTCAAGATAGTATATCCATCACGATGCCGATCGGCAATTAAACGTGTGGCAGGGAAACTCCATGCTATCGAAATCATTTCCCTAATTTCCGAAGCTACTTTGAGTAGCCCACGTGATTGTATTCATGTTCCTTTTCTTCATATGTAACTTATGATAACAAATACAAATAACAACATTGGTCATATGCTGGCAGAGCCATTATAAAGATATTCATAAAAATGAAAAACTAATATTTGAAGGAAATAAAAAAGTGTTTCGACTTGGTTTATGCTTTAATGTACAACAAATTTCTAAAATTTAAAGCGGCTTTCCTTATGTTCACATATGACAGCTAGGTAGGCTATTGTGTTACGAATATGAAAAAAAACTTCCCTACGTGAAGGATGGTGCAGCTAAATTGCATAAAGATCATGTGAAGGGATAAGGCCCAGTTACACGATTCCGTTACACAATCAATTCACGTACATCTATATGATCTTCGAGAAGCCCAATTTGAAAAAAGAAATATGCTGTTTAAATAAGCATGTCTTCACGTCCTTGCGAACTATCTAGCATTTCTTTATCCAGAAATTTAACATGAAGTAGGTCATCAGGGTGCTTGAAATTTGATTTGAGCTAACCATCTTCATAAGGTTGTTTTTCATTTGTTATTTGGAAGAATTCCTATTTTTCCGTTTATTGTTAATATACTACATGCAAGTATTTTCAAACAATGATCAGCGCTTCAATGTTGCGGGCTTTAAACATATCTTCAACGTATTGTATACTTGCAGTGCTCGCTTTATTTTCATGCTAACAAAGATTCATCTTAAAATTTCAGTCATAACATAATGTACAAGCATGCATGACAATAGACATCCAACATGCTGATGGTAGTTAGTCATACAGATCTGATAGCAATATAATGACAAAAACCTCCTGAGTGTAACTGGCTGATTATTTTGCAAGGAACACTCATTTCCTTTCTGAAAAGAACTGATTATGGAGGTAAGCCAATGAAGGTTGGTGTAACTCTGGCTTCTCATTTTTTGTCACTCGATTTTGATTCTTCGTTCCTGAATTTCATTAATGTAAGGTATTCGAAAATATTTTTATGTGTTTATCTCTTACTATCTTTATGTATTTCGGATACCATTTGTTACGACTGAAAACCCACAACATCATTGGTTGGACTTCGTGTTCGTTATGACTGAAAAACTTCGTGTCGTGTTGAAGGTATATTTCCTACGACGGAAGACTTCTATTTGATATTATCTATGTTGCACTTGCATAATTTTAAGGTATATCTAGCATGATCGTCAAGCATTAGTAAAACATTCGTATGTAATTTCATCATGAAGCAAGAGAAGCTTCCACATGCTGACAATAATGACCTATGGGTTGTGGACTATCACACTGAATGAGGAAAGGAATGATTAAAATTCGGCGTACCAATATTTCTGATGTATTGCAAATGCAATGCACCCTTGTCTACACTCGCTCCCAGAGAAGGATATCGATGTCCATCTTTTGATTTTGAAATATAGGCGTAGATGAAGCAAATGAGGGAAAACTTTGAATGCAATACTTACACCGATCACACGCAGCCACTCCTGTAAGTTCTCCTGTCTCTTCCAAAATGTGGCGCCAATCTAAAATAAAAATATTACCACTGATTATTTTTGAGGTTGAAAACAGATAATGTACAAGCATGCATGACAATATACATCCAACATGCTGATAGTAGTTAG